>JASGXE010012896.1:0-11384 GCA_030068105.1 Sinentomon sp. SZTP_YWyxl
GTTATTAGGTTAGGGTTGACATTGATTTTGCTTTCTTGAACCTTGTGTCGCGCTTTGTGTAAAATGCTAAAAAAAAATGAATTGGGCATCCCCGGAATTCAAAAGCCAAAACCCCTTTGTTTTCCACCCAACACATTTTTGGGGTAAACGAAACTAACGGGGGGGACAATCCAAACCGGGGACAACCAGAAATATTGATGTTTCAAACAAGATAAGGAAGAAGGGGGACTATCCAGAACCTCAAGGCCGCAAAGGGGACAATAGCCCGCTGATTGACCAAAGTACTGGTGCCGGTGGGTATTTTTAACTTTTTAATTTTCTTTGGTATTTTTTGGTTCTTTTTTGAGTTTTCCACTTTAACTGAGGAAGCCGGAATTAGGTGGGTTAGTTGGGGGTTAGGTTAGGTTAGGTTAATTAGGTTAGGTTGGTTGGTTGGTAATTGGTTTGATTGGGATTGGATAGGTTAGGAAAACACCCTGGGGGTTCAACCCAACCTTTTTAACCAACCTAACCAACCAACCAACCAACCAACCTATTACTTGTCTTTTCCGTTAGGCTCCCCTGGGAGCCTAAAACCCAGTTTTTACAGTCGCGGGGGGAATTATTTTAATTTTTATTCAAATAAATCTTTTGGAATTTGCACCATTTACCTGAGGCCCAGAATAAGGGTGGTCACCCGTGGCGATTTTAAATAAGAAAGAAGAAATTTGGGAATAGTTAGTTGATTGGTTGGGTTGAAAGTTTTTTCTTCGAATTTGTTCCACCCTTACACATTCTATACAAATCTATAACAACAGAAGGGTTCGGGCTTCGGGAGCCAAATCGCGGTTTCAGGTCGCAGGCGAAAATAGCTTTGGGAAACGGCATTTTTGGGGACACCCCTTTGTGAGAATTTTTTTGGTGGTGGCTCACAGCCTTGAAATTTCCTTCGGAAGAGGAACATTTGAAACAGTTGCTTGAATCCCTTTTTTAAATTTTTTCTCTTCAAGCCCCCCCAAAATAATTTTGCTCATTTGAAGAATTTTCTGAAACCGAAAATTCGGGTGGGCAAATTTCCCGGCCCAGGCAGGGTGTTGAAAAGTGATAGCTTCCCATGTTGCCCCTCTTTTCTTTAATTGTTTTTTCCGTTTTCGCACAGTGTCTGAAAACCTATGCCCCCCGGTGTAAATAATCCCTTCCAAACTTCCCAACAGGCCCCAAATAAATTGAAAGATGAAATTTTCTGAAAAAACCTTGGTGGTCCAAAAATTCCCGAGAGGGGTGTTGCAAAAAGTAAAGAAGGCAAGTTTTTTCTCTTCAAATTGGTTTTCGTTTCCGACGTGCTGGGGCAAAAAACTTTTCCCCCCCCCCCCGTGTAAAACGCCCTGCGGGATTCGAGGAAACAAGTTTTTGAGCCCTTTTTAAAAAACCCCGGGGCCCAAATTCCCGAGGGGGAGGATAAGCGACCATTTTTCGTGAACAGGTAGGTGCTTTGCCTCCTATTGTCCAAAGGACCCATTCTTTGGGTGGGTCGCCTCGGTCCAGGAACAAAAGGAACCCCTTCGAAGGAAGGGCCCCGGCCCAATAGGAGAAAGCGACCCATTCTTTGGAAGGAAGGGTCGCCTGGCTCTTATATAGGGCCAAAGGACCCATTCTTTCGAAGGAATGGGTCGCCTCGGCTCCTATATAGGAGTCGAAGCGACCCATTCTTTCGAAGGAATGGGTCGCCTCGGCTCCTATATATAGGAACAAAAGGAACCATTCTTTGGAAGGAATGGGTCGCCTCGGCTCCTATATAGGAGCCAAAGCGACCCATTCTTTCGAAGGAATGGGTCGCCTCGGCTCCTATATAGGAGCAAAGCGACCCATTCTTTCGAAGGAATGGGTCGCCTCGGCTCCTATAAGGAATGGGTCGCCTCGGCTCCTATATAGGAGCCAAAGCGACCCATTCTTTCGAAGGAATGGGTCGCCTCGGCTCCTATATAGGAGCCAAAGCGACCCATTCTTTCGAAGGAATGGGTCGCCTCGGCTCCTATATAGGAGCCAAAGCGACCCATTCTTTCGAAGGAATGGGTCGCCTCGGCTCCTATATAGGAGTCAAAGCGACCCATCCTTTCGAAGGAATGGGTCGCCTCGGCTCCTATCTAGGATCCAAAGCGACCCATCCTTTCGAAGGAATGGGTCGCCTCGGCTCCTATATAGGAGCCAAAGCGACCCATTCCTTCGAAGGAATGGGTCGCCTCGGCTCCTATATAGGAGCCAAAGCGACCCATTCTTTCGAAGGAATGGGTCGCCTCGGCTCCTATATAGGACCAAAGCGACCCATTCTTTCGAAGGAATGGGTCGCCTCGGCTCCTATATAGGAGCCAAAGCGACCCATTCTTTCGAAGGAATGGGTCGCTTTGCCTCCTATATAGGACCAAAGCGACCCATCCTTTCGAAGGAAGGGTCGCCTCGGCTCCTATATAGGAGAAAGCGACCCATTCCTTCAAGAATGGGTCGCTTTGGCTCCTATATAGGAGCCAGGCGACCCATTCCTTCGAAGGAATGGGTCGCCTCGGCTCCTATATAGGAGAAAGCGACCCATTCTTTCGAAGGAATGGGTCGCCTCGGCTCCTATATAGGAGCAAAGCGACCCATTCCTTCGAAAGAATGGGTCGCTTTGGCTCCTATATAGGAGCCAGGCGACCCATTCCTTCGAAAGAATGGGTCGCTTTGCTCCTATAAGGAGCCGAGGCGACCCATTCCTTCGAAAGAATGGGTCGCTTAACTCCTAAAGGGGAAATTCCCGGAAATTCGCCTTGGCTCCTATATAGGAGCCAAAGCGACCCATTCTTTGGAAGGAATGGGTCGCTTTGGCTCCTATATAGGAGCCGAGGCGACCCATTCCTTCGAAAGGATGGGTCGCTTTGGATCATATATAGGAGCCGAGGCGACCCATGCCTTCGAAAGGATGGGTCGCTTTGGCTCCTATATAGAAGCCGAGGCGACCCATTCCTTCGAAAGAATGGGTCGCTTTGGCTCCTATATAGGAGCCGAGGCGACCCATTCCTTCCAAAGAATGGGTCGCTTTGGCTCCTATATAGGAGCCGAGGCGACCCATTCCTTCGAAGAATGGTTCCTTTTGTTCCTATATAGGAAGCAAAGCGTCCCATTCCTTCATAAGAATGGGTCGCTTTGGTTCTATATAGGTGTCAAAGCGACCCATTCCTTCGAAAGACTAAATCGCTTTGGACTATATATGAGGCAAAGCGACCTACCTGTTCATCGAAAGAATGAGTCGCTTATCCTCCCCGGGCTCGGGAATTCTGGGCCCTGCTGTGGGCTTTCTTTATCATACAGGGCGTCAAAAACAATTTTTCATCTCGCAATCTCGCAGGGCGTTTTACACGGCGGGGAGGGGGGCAAAAGAACTTTTGTTGCCCCTAGCACGAATCAGGTATGCAACGCACAATACTCAAGTGCGTTGAACGACGAAAAAACTTGCTCTTCTTTGACCGATTGGGTATGCAACACTCACCTCTCGGGAAGTTTTGGATCCACCAAGGTTTTATTCGAGAAAATATGTCATCTTTACAACCTGTTGATTGTGCGGGCTCATGATTCCCGTGGACAGTTTGGAAGGCGATTATTTACACGCGGGGGGGGCGGATAGGTTTTGCAGGCACTGTGTCGAAAACGGAAAAAACAATTGAAAGAGAAAGAGGGGCAATCATGGGAAGCTATCTACTTTTGCAACACCCTGCTCTGGTGTCCGAGAAGAAATTATAAAGCGCACACCACAGAGATTTTCGGTTTCAGAAAAATCTTCCAATGCAGTCAGGAAATTATTTTGGGGGCGCTGCGTTGAAGAGAAAAAAGGTGATTGGAAAAAGGAAAGATTCATAGGTAGACACTGTTTCAACACCCTGTTCCTGATATCCGAAGGAAATTTCAAGAAGCTGAAACTCATGCCGATCCGTCGGAGAAACAAATAGGCCTTAGTGATTCGAGTGGACTGAGGTGACACTCAGCGATTTGTTACACGGAGGCAGGGGATCGGGTGCCCTTAACTGTGGTCGGGTATACACCACGAAAGCGCGTTCAGGAGTGGATAAGGCCGCAGGTCATCAGACCCTTCCGCTGGACACTTCGCCCTTCTGCTGGCTGAATCTCCAATTATCGGGAAACCACGTCAACAAAATAATGTGGTCCCATTGAAAGGTGCGAATATGTCCGCTTTGTAACAGCAACCGTTTGTTCATCTTTCCTTATTCCTGAATTTTCCAATCTATAGCTTCCCTTATTCATTTGGTCTTGCGTTGAAGTTTCTTATTTTTGCGCACCACGTGAGAGCTGAACGCCATGCATCATGAAAATACTTTCTTTAAGAGAAGCTGATATATGGGTATATGTACGAGTAGGTATCAGCTGCAGCTTCCTTTCAACTTCCTGTCTGATGCACATGGTGTTGGAAAAGTAGCTCATCACAATGTGGGTTTCATCTGATTTTCTTTTGTCTTTTTTTTTTCTTTTGTCAACGCAGCGTATAGAAAATTATACACGATTGCTTTAAAACAATTTGGAAGACTTCATACTTCAAGATTAGACAGGTTTTTAGACGTTTCCAGCACCTGATCTGTTAGCATTTTGGGAAGTACCCAACTTTTAAAGCACCCTGTAAACGAAGCCTTTTCCTGAAGGGTGGCAGTTTCTTGCTTTCTAACATGCCTGACTTCATTTTATTTCCTCGAGATACATCGAGCAGTCCATCCCCAGAAAAACCCCGCAAGTTTGTTCGTTGCCGTCTGGTCTCTTGCGCATTTGGCATCACAGAAGTCATGCGATGAGGTATCGTTTTGTGGCTGTGTTTGATTGCCGACAGCGTGGCTTCTTCAGCTAAGATCTGCAGGACAAGGAATTGTCAAGTGAGATATGCGTGTAGTGATATCAAATGTGCTTGGTAAACAGTTATTCTGCTCATTAAATATTAGTGCGAACGAGCTGGATCCTGAATGCTCTCTCCTTTGCGGCTCCCCAGCTGCTGATCAAAAAGCCGGATTCTCTTAGACCTGGACGTTTGTGAATTCTTTCCAGTGAGCCGTTATCTTGACACTGATGGGCAAAGTAAGTAAAGAAAAGGCACATTAATTTATGGAATGCGAACCTTTTGCACACGAAAATATGCGTTCTGGGGAAGGACCATGGATGCTTCGGAAACATTGGTCACGAGAGTCATTGTGTGGGCTTTCCCAGAGCAGGATGGGTAGAAAAATGTTCTTTGTGGATCCGAAGAATGACCTTTCGAGCACCCTGTACAGGGAAGGATTCCCTCATGCTCCTTCGTTTGTAAAAGCACAATCGCTTTCAGCGAGGAAAACGTTTCTAGAAAAATTAATTCTCGAAATTAGAGAGGGCACAGAATTCAATAGACCGGGAAAGCTACGGTGGAGCTGAGCCACGACACTCCGCGGACCCTGCACACTGAAGGAACACACTTCCCACCTGCTCCTTTAAAGCAGGAGCTCTTCGCAAGGAAAAGGGCCCGGAAAGCAAAAGCCCCTGAAATATGGCAAGGCACCGAATTTTCTGCTCTTTAGCATATGGGTTCTTCATTGAGCATGAACATATCTTGCTATTCCAACTAAGAATTTGCGTTTCAAGAAGTAGGGGAGCGGCCATTGCTCCCGAGTATTTGCTGGGAGTCTAAAAGCAATGTTTCCCGAAAGCGTCAATGGGAGCCTAAAAGCTGCTTTTAGGCTCCCAAAATTGAGCTGGAAATACATGTATGATGGGAGCCTAAAAGCCAATAACCAGACCTAACCTAACCCAACCCAACCCAACCCAACCTAACCGAACCTAACGCAATCTTACCGAAAGAGAAAATCAAGCAAAGAAAAAAGGCAAAAATTAAAAAACAAGAAAATCTTGCAACAAAACACAAAAATGTTGACCACCCTGTACACGCAATCCATCAAGAAGGGTTCTTGATTGTCTTCTTATGACTCATTTGTAGGTTCTCGATTGTCCCCCTTCTTCCTTATCTTATTTATTATTTATTTATTTATTCTCACAAAAAGTTTATCTTGGCAACAGTCAATTAATTGGCGCAGCCAGTTAAAGAAAAAAAAAAGCAGCAAAAGCTTTGTCAGGTGATTACAAAACGAAAAGAATAGAAAAACAGAGAGTGCGCAAAACAGAGGGAACTGAGAAGTAATTCAAACAAACCAGGGAAAGAAACCTATTCAAACACGAACCAGTAATGCAACAAATGGGAACGAGCAAAAGAAACACTTAAGACTCTAATGACTGGTTCGATAAACGACAGCAAGGGTATCTTGATTTGAAGACCAGTGCAAAAGGTTCTGCATTGTCCCCCGGTTCTGGATTGTCCCCCCCCCCGTTAGTTTCGTTTACCCCATTTTTGCCTTCATTACAACTACAGAACCTAACATATTAACCTAACCTGACCTGATCAATAACGCAATCAAACCTGACCTAACCCAACCTATTCCCTAACCAACCTAACCAAGTCTTCGTTGCAATCGGTACTTCAAAAACGGCTGATCATAGCGCCTGTACACTCTACTTCGCGCAAAGAGCGTCGTGTCTTGTACCTGAAGGTATCCATAAAAGAATCTTTGAAAGGAGTCCGCAATAACACACTGTGTCACCCATTGCTTGTGAGTGTCTGAAACTCATAAAATTAATAGGGGACATAATGTGATACTTCCCTATAATAGATCGTCCCGAGAGACAATCCATGATAACGGAAGCATAATATCATGTCTCCCCCCCGATAATACCCTTTAGCCACAGTAAGGTAGTGGGAAGAGATAATTTACGCATGACTCAGTATGAAATCACCCTGATAAGTTACATCTGATAAATTCAATGTCGCCTACGATTTGCCAGGCGAATCGTTGGCCAACTTGATTGATGTTGTTGGCTTGTGTTTGATTTTTGTTGGTTGGATTTGTTATTTGTTTGATTTTGTTGAAAACATAATTTTTCAGTCGCCAACTTTTATTTGCGCTTGCTATCTTTTTATACGATTGCTTATCCGGTGACGGCACTTCAGTCTCAATTCATGTTTTGCTTGTACGCTTTCAGCCAGCTGTTCGGGTTTTTCCTGCGAATTGGTTATAAATCTTTTTCAGACGGCTATGTGATTCTTATGCAGTTGGTTCTCTCAGAACTCGACCAGCGATCTCCATTCACATTAGCGCTCCGAGTTGAGAACTATTCTGCATTCCTTTTTGTCGTTTGCATTCCCTTTTGTCGTTTGTCGCTTTTGCATGCCAGCAGTCAAATTTGCAGGCTTGATTTTATTAACATGTATATAAAGAAATATCTCATTGAACTGCACTCAACAACTTTGGAAACATATATCTGAAAAATCTTCTTGATCCTTTGCCAGGGCACACTACAAACACACTAAAACCTAAAGAAAAACAAATAATTATTATACCAAATTGGATGTTGCATAATTGAAACTAGGGACTAGGGGCCCTTTGGGCCCACCGGCCCGATTAAAAACGCGACACAACATATGGGCCCTTGTCCCAAAATTGGGATTACGCTGGGCTATTCAAGAAATACATATACGTACATACAGATTTGGGCACTTTTTTAATATCTTATGCCACGGTGTCAAAGTCCGAACCTTCAAAAACGGGAAAGCTCGTTTGGAACAAAACATTTTGAGGGTGGTAGGCCTACCTACGGTCTGCTCGGTCGGGGTACCAGTGCTACAACTACAACAGCCAGATTGGGGTCTTCATGCAATCACCTATTTCCCTGTGAAGTTGCGAAGAAACAAAGCACCGTTCCCCACAGATGTAAAGTCGCCTTCAGCTGAAAATATCCAATTTGCAGGCAGACTGGTTAAGGGCCGGGCGGGTGAGTACCAGAATTCCCAAGAATCCCAGATTTTTTGCATTTTTCTCCAAGAATATTCTCCTAGGATATGATGAGTGGATTTTGTGATTTTTCTGCAAGTGTGAGGATGATAAGCCAATATGTTTTTGTGGTGTATTTTCAAATATACGTCAATGTCCGCAAGCACCAAATGGCACACTCCGCATTGCTTGATTAATTTGTGACACATCTCGCAAAGAGCTTGGGGCCTTTTTCTTCCAATGCAATTGTGATTGTCAGATTTTTTGACCACGTTGAAATTTTGCCACGGCCTGTTTGGATTGATTCGAAAAAATTGATTTGGACTGTTAGCCGTTATGCCGGGAAATGAAATCCTCCTTCGATCCTTCCGCTTCAACAATTGGGCAGTTTCAGACTTCGGACGTTTATCTTCCTTTGCAAAGGAAAAGCAGCAAGCAATGTGGCGTCTCATGAGATTCACTCGCAGTTTGCGGAAATCAGTTCCAGCCCCAGTCCAAATGGAGAGCCGTAATTGCAAATGGAAGCGAACCGTCAACTTGGTCCAGCCAGGTACCACTGCCAGAACTCAGAGACCTGGACGTTCAGCGAAAACCTTGAACCTAAATTAACTTTTTTTTGAAAAACCAATGATCATTCACCTCCAAAAAGAACAATGAACCGTTTTTTTATACCAATGAACCTTTTTTCAAAAAGAAAAGAAAAAATGAACCTTTTTCCGGGTATACACTTTAAGATTGGCGCAGGTGGCTGTGCGGACTTTTTTATTCCTCATCAACATACCCAGGACTTTCTTTCCCTTTGTCAGTGTGCAATTGATCTGAGCATTCCAAGAAAGATCATCGGCAAGGTCACCCCTGAGTATTTGAATTCAGAGACTTTTAAAACCCCGCGGGTTCGAAATGTCCCTCGCGGTTTTCTGGCGATGGTTGGTTTTTGCAGTTTTTCCGCAAAAGTTCCCAATCCCTCACTACATGTATAGATGTTCCCAAGTTCGCGGACGTGATTTGGGGTTTCCTTTAGCTTTTTCTAAAGTAAAGACAAACCTGAAGCTGCTCTGATCCGTCAGCCCCAACAGCAATTCGCTTGCAATGAGCCACTGTCCAATGCGTCAGCCAAAATAATAGGAAAGGTATACATTTGTTGTCAATCACAGGGATATCACTTAGGGCAACTGTCCTCCAGATTGGAAATGCCCCTTTCATGCAGTTATCTGTCTTTCCAAATGTCTGAAATTATTTCGCGTGAACAAATCAATCACGGACACTGTTTTGTACTGTCCAAACCACACCTCCGCCCGGGGCTTATCCACCCTTGGAACACCGCTGGGGGCTTGGAACCCCCATGTTACCCGACCTCTGCGGCTCCACCCCCAGTCCCTGTTCTCGGATGCATATTTTTCCCAATCCACTTCAGCAAGCGAGTCTCTGATTGGTTGTTGGTAATTCCAGCCAATTTCAACATTTGTTTTTCTAAATCTAACTTTACCAAACCTAACCTGACCTAACCTAACCTGATCTAACCCAACCTAACCGCATTGCAACCTTCGAAAGAGGTGCGTAGCGGTGGCAAACATGCCAAATGGCAAAACGCGCTGGCAATGCAAAAATCCCAAAATTGATGGAGTCACTATTTCAGGCGACGGGATTGGCTTTTGCGAGCTCCTGGTGCGAGGAAGCGGATTGGGAAAAAATTTGCTTCTCGGATTCCCGTTTCTTGGTTGGACATGGCAATGGTGATTACAGCATCAGAGTTTGCGCTTTTTAACGCAATGAATCCTGAGGTTGGATCAGATCACGTTATATGGGCATGATTAGGTTTCGGTTATCTTTGATCAGGATTCGCTGGCATTTTGCTTTAAAGCCGCATTTTCGCTCGTTGAATTGGCCAATGCCAACTCTTCCATGAAACTGGCCATCGCCATCTGGGTCGGTGCCAAGGTCCTTCCGTGAAGAGTGCCCGAGAGATCGTAAAAACAAATGAGACATCCGTTTCGGTCGAAACTTCCCCATTTAACTGACTCACCCTCAGGTCCAGCTCAACAACTATTTCAACATTCGGATGTATCTTTCGCAACAAAAGGAACATAATGTGTTGTGCAAGAAAATTTCGCAACACAAATCTTGAGTTGCACCTCAGCATGAGTAGAGTCAATAGGCTGATTGAGGCAGAGCTGAGCTGGAGCCGTATTCTCTAAAGCGAGTCTCTAATTCCTGGAGCACGAGCTCATAGTCGACGATGAGGGCAGAAAAAAGGCTCCCAGATGGCGACGTGCAATCTCCCGAGCAGACGCCAACGTGCAGGACCGGGCCCACACGATAAGCGAGAAGAGATAGCTCAAAACAAAAGAGAAGTAAGCACACAGAGCAGTTGAGAGCACCGCTTGAAGCACTGAAGCACTAAGAAAGTTAAAGTCTCAAATCATGGGCAAACACAAACTATATCAGAGAAGTAAGAACACAGAACACAGTTGAGAGCACCGCTTGAAGAGCCCACATAAGCAGAAAATCAAAATCTAAAAAACCAAAGAAGAAAGAAAAATGGAAGCAGAAATATGAGAGAGCAAGAAAAGGGCAGCTGTGAACTCAGAGCAGAGCAGCTGCAGAAATATGAGCAGTTATGAGAGCACCGCTTGAACAGTCCAAAAAATAAGGCTCTGAGATGCAAACGTGCAGGAACGGGCCCGCACGCCGAGCGAGAAGAGATAAATCAAAACAAAAGAGAAGTAAGCACACAGAGCAGTCGAGAGCACAGCTTGAAGAGTCCAAAAAAGGAAAGTCGAAGTCTCAGATGATCATGGGCAAACACACTGGCAGCAGTTCCAAGGATCACTCCCGGCACCGAAACCAAACAGAACGCCAGCACAGAGCGCCGCAGCCTTGAACCGCACCCGCGCGTCGAACGAAAAGGAAGAACAACCAACCAGTGCTAAAAAATCAGAAACTTGGGAAAGTAAGTCGAGGACAATCCTCATGTGAAACGAGAAGTTCGAGCGTAACCCCTCAGAAAAGTAAGCACAGAGCAGTTGAGAGCACCGCCTGAAGCACTCACAAAGTCAAAGAGTCTCAGATCATGGGCAAACCAAAACAAATCTTCAAGCGCAAAAGGTTGGTTCGGAACCGCAACCAGTCCAAAAAATCGAGCCCTTGGACAGTAACTCGAGGATGGAAAACTCATAAGAACAAACCTTCCATAGAAAATCGTTGATAGATCAACAGCACTTGTGCTAAAACAAAAGCTGGAGCAACCCAAAGAAAAATCGGTGCATAAATTTCAGCAAGCAAGAAATGAGCAGATGTGAAAATTTTGATTTTCGGCACTGGCACAGCGCAGTTGAGAGCGCTTGAAGAGCACATAGAAAGATAAAGTTTTGAGAGCATGGACAAATCAACAACATCTTCAAGCAGAGCAAACCCAAAGAAAAACTGGACGCAGAAATTGGAGTGTGCAAGAAAAGGGCAGATGTAAATCTCAGAGCAGAGCAGCCCAAAGAAAAATAGATGGAGAAATTTGAGCAGCATGAGCAG
>JASGXE010012897.1:0-12841 GCA_030068105.1 Sinentomon sp. SZTP_YWyxl
GGAGAGATGCATTTTAAACCGATGGCCTTTTTCCGCCTATGTTTGTCTGTAACTCCGGTGTAAGGCACACAAATTAACATGTTAATATATCAATCTTCATAATTTTTTATGCTTTTTCCACCTGCAAAATTTCAAAAAAATCCGTCGAAAAACAAATTAGTTCGACACATATAGTTTACCCCCCCCTTAAGTTGTTTGAAGTGTGTGCCAGATGCCAGTGGTACCTTGTTCTTGGATTTGGTTGTCCATAAGTGACGAGGTCAATTTTCTCAATTAAGTGAACAACTGTGTTGGCAAGCACAGTTCTCTGTGGACCGTCAAGTGGCCAATGCACTGATCATGGAAGGATGCACACCGCAGCTTGCACGGCACAACTGGCAACCACAATCATGGGCATGTAACATAAATGTAGGACAGAACTTTTGAGCACCATTCCATGAAGAACCATTGAAACTGAGGGGTTCAAGCTAAGCCAAGACGAAACGCTTTCACATCTGAAAAAGCTGCCCCTCTGCAAAAAAGCCAGAAGTGTGGCACACGCAAATGACAACAAAAAGTGGGGAGTGGTTCGTCAAATTTTCCAGAAATCACAATTGCGTTTCTGTCTGTCCCCCTCACACTTCATTAGTTGCCACATGAGAGGGAGCCCGATGGTGGTGGCTATGTGAACCCCCAATTGCTGGCATTGGATATACCACACAAAAAAAAAAAGAAAAGAAAAAAAAAAGAAAATCGCAATGCAAGTAAATCACAATAATTGATGAAATGTGAGGGGGACAGACAGAAATGAAATTGTGATTTCTGTAATTTTTGATCGACCATGCCTTTTACTTTTTCTTTTTTTTTTCTTTTATACAAAAATGTTTACATCTGTGATGCAATCAATGGCTTCATTAACAAACTGAATAAAAAACAATTCTGTGTGTAAAAGCACACAGCAATCGTAACTTCACAACAAGAGTTAGTCAACGCACAACAAGAAATAAATTGTTCTTCGAAAGCAAGCTTGCTGGTTATTACAAAAGTCGAAGAATGTTACTGTTAAACACAAACCAAATATCTCAAAAACTTACGACTACCACAGCGACAAAACACTACGAATTTTGTTATTTGTTGCCAAATTAGCACACTACGACCAAACAAATATCAAGTGAGGTTTGGTTTACTTTTATGCCGTAGTGCAAACTTTGTGTTGGCACACCTTGATAGAATTTCCACCTAAGGTGGAGTCAACAGCAGCAATTTCGGTTGCAGTTCGGAATACCGGCCGATATTTCAAAAATGCTGGTCTGAACGAGTTTTCACACATGCTCAAGTTGCCTAAATAGAACAGGAAGATCAGGTTGGGTTAGGTTAGTTTTAGTATATTGCAGAGCAAGGGTGCCAACTCGTCCAGTTCAATATCGGCAGGTATTCCGAACAACTTCAAAATTTTGAACCAATCAATGTTGCTATCGAGAAAATCCATGATGTGGCTTAAATCTTGGTTGCATGTGTGTGTGTCTGTGTTGGCATGTTAGTGTGAGAGTTTTCAGGCAAGCTCCACTCCACACGCATCCCACTTCGATCAAGATATGACACGACTAGGCATTTTGTTTGTTTCGTTTCTGTACCTTTCTGGGCAGCAGAGCCAAAAGCTGGCTTTGAAATGATTATTGTTTCCTTGACTTATGAAGAGGATCTCTTCGATCCACCTGGCACAAGAGGTCAATCCGACTGCTCAAAATTTTGGCAGATGTAGGTGATCTGCATTCGCGTGAGCCACCTTTCAGAAATACAGTGCAGTAGGTTGACTCGTCCCTGATCCATTCAAAACCTGTCAGTGTGTGTGACCGCAGTAGGCTGGATGCACTCGTCCCTGATCCATTCAAAACCTGTCAGTGTGTGTGACCGCAGTAGGCTGGATGCACTCGTCCCTGATCCATTCAAAACCTGTCAGTGTGTGTGACCTCAGTAGGCTGGATGCACTCGTCCCTGATCCATTCAAAACCTGTCAGTGTGTGTGACCGCAGTAGGCTGGATGCACTCGTCCCTGATCCATTCAAAACCTGTCAGTGTGTGTGACCTCAGTAGGCTGGATGCACTCGTCCCTGATCCATTCAAAACCTGTCAGTGTGTGTGACCTCAGTAGGCTGGATGCACTCGTCCCTGATCCATTCAAAACCTGTCAGTGTGTGTGACCTCAGTAGGCTGGATGCACTCGTCCCTGATCCATTCAAAACCTGTCAGTGTGTGTGACCGCAGTAGGCTGGATGCACTCGTCCCTGATCCATTCAAAACCTGTCAGTGTGTGTGACCGCAGTAGGCTGGATGCACTCGTCCCTGATCCATTCAAAACCTGTCAGTGTGTGTGACCGCAGTAGGCTGGATGCACTCGTCCCTGATCCATTCAAAACCTGTCAGTGTGTGTGACCTCAGTAGGCTGGATGCACTCGTCCCTGATCCATTCAAAACCTGTCAGTGTGTGTGACCGCAGTAGGCTGGATGCACTCGTCCCTGATCCATTCAAAACCTGTCAGTGTGTGTGACCGCAGTAGGCTGGATGCACTCGTCCCTGATCCATTCAAAACCTGTCAGTGTGTGTGACCTCAGTAGGCTGGATGCACTCGTCCCTGATCCATTCAAAACCTGTCAGTGTGTGTGACCGCAGTAGGCTGGATGCACTCGTCCCTGATCCATTCAAACCTGTCAGTGTGTGTGACCGCAGTAGGCTGGATGCACTCGTCCCTGATCCATTCAAAACCTGTCAGTGTGTGTGACCGCAGTAGGCTGGATGCACTCGTCCCTGATCCATTCAAAACCTGTCAGTGTGTGTGACCTTGGAGATAGTCAAACATGACAAGTTAACAATGGTCGATGAGAATAGTGCCTTTGCGTCAATGCATTTCTCATCTTGCATTCTCATCAGTCATCATGATTCTGTGAGTTTCAAGGTCAACAATCTGACAAGTTGTCGAATACGTTTAATTTCATAAAAATGAGTTTTCTTAAACATTGAACAATTCATGTGTTATAAAACTAATTATGGTTGGTTGGAATACGAGTCGGTACATGATGTTCCAGCCCACAGGATCTGCTGCTCCTCTGTATTTTGGGCCACTTTCTTAAAACGAAGCTGAAATATGATCCGACGTTCAAAATTAAAACCCCGATATCTGTTCAACGATCGAAGGTAAACAAATCGTGGCCACAGTTATTCACATCTCCAAATAAAAAATAAATATGTTATTGAAATGTCGCCTGTGGGAAAGGACAAAAATTTGATCTTCGTTTAAGAAACCAGACATTTCTTTCTTTGTCCCTGTTTGTTGGGAGGCATGCCATTTCACAGAAGATGATAGAAAGATAGGTACTCAAACGGCGGGGAGATGATGTCAGGAATAGAGTTTGCTCCGGAGCAAATGGTTGCCCCTGCCTCGTCATTTTCAAAAGCGGCGGGGCAGGACTACGAACTTGCTCCGGAACAAATTTTATTCGTGACATATCACCACCGAAAGACTTCTTTCTAGGCAAGAAAGAACAAAAGGCGCAATGGACTTCGCTCAAAAAAGTCTGAGAAGAAAAACTGATCGGCCACAATTAAATCGTGTAAAAACACAAAAACAAAATACCTTCGACATGGTTGCTACCAACCTGGAATACTCAATGAATTTTTTTTGTGACCTGGAAATCTCAGGGATTTTTGAAAAAAAAAACCCCTGGAAAATTGAAAATTTCCACAAAGATTTTCATTTTTTAGTTCACATTTTTTTTTTAATTTCCAATTATGACACATGAGGAACATTCTTGTCTTGCCATTTTTTTTGTCTTCATCATCCCATTTTTGTCTTGACCCATTCGACCAATTCTCTTTCCACCATGTCTCTTTTCCACATGTCAACCCTGGAAAAAACTGAGAATCCTCCTGGAAAACTCAGGGAATTCCAATTTTTCAAAACAGCAGCAACCATGTTCGAGGAGGCCTTTCGATGCGACTCTGCACCTTCTTCAGCTCGACTGAATTGACAATTCAGTCGAGCTGAAGAAGGTGCGGATTTGCATCGAAAAGCCTCCTCGAAGGTGTTTTATTTTTGTGTTTTACACGATTTAATTGTGGTCGATCAGTTTTTTTTCTCAAATTAATTATGCCGACCATCGCTTACAACCATCTTCTTTAAAAAAATCATGTGAATTCATCGCAAATACAGGAATTCATGCTTGCCGATTATCGATTGGATTTGCCCCGGTTTATATCGGCAACAAAAATCAATCAGCTATTCGCTGTTAGCCTGAAATTAATCAAATTGCATTATCACAAATTGACAACAATGCATTAAGATACTCAACAGACGAACACTCTAAAATTATACTCAAGTTATTGACACATCAACTAAAACTGTAGCATAACGTCTCGGGGGTATCACCCCCTCTTCGACAGGATTATTTCGACACAGGGTGTGATACCCCCGAGACGTCATTCTAGAAAGTTGTTTGAAGATGGTCAAAAGCATTAAATGAGTAAAACTTTAGTGAGCATGAAATCTTTGAGTTTTCATGCCAGTGCATTAAAAAACAAATACGAAAAATATTTGGTCACATGAAAATGGGCAGCAAGCAAGCAACTGGGGGAATACAATAATCATTACAGACAGAAGCAGGAAGTGATATTTGCAAGAACTAGCAAAACTGCAATGAAATGGACTACGGGATGTCAGTCTTTGGAGATTGGTCGAATGTACGTTTTGATCAATTTTTGATTCTCCAGCAATGGCATGCGATCTCCATCTTCTCCAGGCATCCGAATCTGTTCGAAAGCAGGCAGGCGTGACGTGTGGGTGTCTCAACGTGAACTAGCTCTTCTCAAAGAGTGCCGCCTTCTCCTTAAATGCCTGCTTCCTCACCTTCTTCCCTTCCTCTTCACGCTTTCTCTCTTCTTGCTCCTCCCTGATCTCCTCCTCGAACCTGTTGACTTTCTTCAGCTCATCAATCTAGGAGTAGCCGTGAGTAGAGGAAGATGTAGCTCAATTAGCACAAAAATAGAATGGTGGTCGCTTAGAATGCCAGGAGTCATCAAAATAAAAGAAAGTACATTCAAAAATGAATCTGTTTGTCTCAGAAACACAGGGTGTCCAGTTTTACAGGGGTGGGAATCCCAAACTTCGAAACTCCCTGCAAAATTTGAAACTTTTGTTGTGTTTCTAAAGATGACTGACTGGTGTATTTGTCCTTCAAGTTGTGTTGACAAATTCCCTGACCATAAACGTTCGAAAACCCTCAACAAAGGCACGTAAGTCTTAGTTGAGGGTTGTCCAACAAGGCCTTAGTTGAGGGTTATCCAACAAGGCCTTAGTTGAGGGTAGTCCAGCAAGGCCTACATAATAAATGTATCCAAGTGCCTGGATTCATGCAATGACACCAACCACACACTGATGGCAGTTTGGAATGCTGACTGAAAAGTGTCAGAGTCATCTTTTGGAAAGGATTGCTTCACATAGTCTCGTCTCTTCAACATCATGAGACAGTTAGTAGATAGTCTTTTGATTCCAGTATCATGAGTGATGTCAATCATTCAATGAAATAGACAGCAATCAACTAAATAGACAGCAATCAACTAATCAGTTAGCAAACTCATAAACTGCAGCTCGCTCAGACTTCATATCTCTCCTAAGCTCATTTTGCATTGTGGTACCCAGGTACTTCATTTGCAGGCAGGTTTTTTTGCGAAGTGAAGCAAATGAATTATCTGGGAAAATCAAGGATGGGAAATTGCCACACGTGGTACACGGGAAGCAATGCGAGGTTTCAGACAATGGGTCAGCACAAGAGGCATTTTTTCTGTCGATAGTCACAGATATGAAAAGAACATAATAATGTAGGTACCTACCAATATTCACTTGGTGAAGTAGGCCCAAAAAGTGCAATTTTTTCGCATTCTTCCTAGAATGAGTACGATGCATTTTTATTCCATTGCCTACGTGTAAACAACAAAGCTCTGCTGGCCAACCTTTGGAAAATTGTTGCCAAGAAGTGCTAATTAAAACAGCCAAAATCTGACTTAAGGCAGGAACAGATGACTAAGACAGACAGAAGACAGAAGGCAGGGAAGTCAAAAGCTGAGCTTGTTTCGATCGAGGCACCACGATCTGCGACGTTGTTTCAGACCCCCTGTGTCTCATCGGATTACCCATCGATCGGTCTCTTGAGGGGATACAGGGTGATGTGGATCATCGGACTTCCAGAGGTCACAGTTCGGAATACCTGCCGACCGCCGCCTCGGTTCCTTTTCTGCCGCCTCCTAAATTTGACCAAATGAGGCGGCGGAGATGGCGGAGGCCGATTTCTGGATTTTTCTATTCATTTGTGTTATGTTGAACAATAAAGAAACAAACTGGCCGCTAACCGTTCGTAAATAATTTGTAAAATGGCGACGTTTCGCCCCCGCGGACGTGGGGCTTTCTGTTCTGTTCTGTTGTCCGCCTACTCTCGAAGCCACAGGCGGGCCAATTATGCGAGAAGTTGACGGGCCCTACCCTGGCGCCACGCGAACCACCCAGCATACGACGCAAAAGTGGGACGCCTAGTGCCACTCGGTATGAGCCGCAGCTTAATCAGCTTTGGTCATAAAGTCACTGAACCAAAAGTCACTTATCTTCGGATATGATGGTATATAGTCGCTGAGGTGCTGCGCCTGGGGAGATATCAGCCACTGGAATGGTTTAACTGGTGCTCTGGGGCATGTTTGAACTTCAGACGTTGTGTCATCTGCGATAATAGTTGCTCTGGTCGTTCTTGGTTGGACTTCCTCAGAGATTGTGTGAATATCGATTCCGGGTTTTTGCATCGTCGTGGTTGTGGTACTGTTGAATGTGATTTCTCGCTGCTTGGAACCAACCGTGAGAGATCTCCGCTGTTAGGGAAAGAAGGAAAAATCGAGCGAGAGCAACAGGAGGCGCAAACAGGTGCAAATTAGACAACTAGATTATACTAATCGCAGGAGTTTTGGTGGTGATTTGGTCGGCTAATTGATTTAGGTAGGTTGTAAATACGAGGCAGAACTGTGAAGTAATGGGGCCAGGTGTTTATGTTATGCAGGAGAGTTAATCTGGAATTCCAAGAGAAAGCTAGGACAAGAGGTGGCTTACCGCGGAACTACAGAACGGCACTCAATTAAGGGGGGGTTGATTATCGGGGTGCCTAGAGTGAGCCTCAAGTACAAATCTGAAGGGGCACTGCATGTGGCAGAAAACAAGGACTGAGGCTTGGTGCCTAGAAGCAAAATCTATGCATCGTAAGGTCACTAGTCTACATGAAAATGAGGGCAATCAACAAACATCCAGCACAATAGTATGGTAAGCAGTAACTCATCACTCACCAGCCAAGTAAGTCCTCCATCTGTCATCGAGACAAGTCGGCATCTAACCTGAGGCACCCGGACGGGGCACTCACGAGGAGCGCACTGATCCATCCGGACTGTGGGGGTTTCCACCCCAACGCGTGAGCCTTTGCTGGCGGCCCCCAAGGTTAGCCAATGGTAGAACGCTAACACAAAAGGGGCCGCACGCACAGGACCGCGAACCCGTTTCGCGGGGAGCCTCGGGCACGGCTCAACGGGTATGCTGCTCGCTCTTCCCTGGTCCCCCCCGCGGACGTGGGGCTTTGTCAAGCAAAATCTGACAGATCGCTGGTCTCCTTCACTCTGAGACTGGATACCAGTATCCAGTCTCAGAGCGGCAGTGAAGGAGACCAGCGATCTGTCAGATTTTGCTTGAGTCAAAGCCCCACGTCCGCGGGGGTGAAACGTCGCCATTTTTCAAATTATTTACGAACGGTTAGCGGCCAGTTTGTTTCTTTATTGTTCAACATGTTTCCCGTTCGTGGTGCCCGTGCATTGATTTGTGTTATGGTTAGGTAAGATTTCGTTACTTGGATTTCGTGAAGATTTTGCGACATTGGCGCCATTCGATCTTGAAGTTTTAAAACCAAAGTATCCCCAGACGGAAGTTGTTTTCGACGTGAACCGCTGGCTCAACATTAGCAATCACCTTCTGCGCTTTTATTTTTCTGCACTGTAGATATGGTCAAACTTAAAAACAACCATTAATCCACCTGTTCCACCCGTGAGCAGTGGCGAAACAGCAAATTTCTCAAACCAGCAGGTTCGGCGACGGAAACAACCGTGTGCAGTGAAAAGGGGTAAACGGACATGTACATTTCGGAACGCAACAGGCCGGCTGGATGCGCGATTCACTGACAAAATCAGCATCCACCCAAACTGTGCCCAAATCAGCAACCCAAGAAGTTGAGGACAAGAACTGCTAGAAGTTCAAGTGTTTGGTTTGTACCTTACGTTAAACAACAAAACGTCTGCGAAATTGGGTGTTTGGATTACCGATTATGGTTCATTTGGTAGCCTATTTGGTTGGTTTTGGTTGTCATCCACTCTCAGCTTGACGTTTATCCGCCGTCTCTGCCGCCTCCACCGTCTCATTCCACCCATGGAGATTGAAGATGACCTCAGTCGGGTTTTAACAATGTGGAATCTTGCAGCTGCATCCAGCCACGGTGATACTATCTCCTTTCGATCGAACAAAGATTAAAGACAAAGGAGATGGTATAAAAAAGGTATGTAAAAAAGGAGGTGGTATAATCATGGCTGGTTGCAAGTTTTACCGTTCGTTAATCATAACCCAGCTTCATTTTTGTCACTTTCACCTTTTACCCACATTGCTAAATTCTGCTCTCGCATCATGAAAACTGAGCAATAAGATGCAATTTGAAAAGCGGGCATGGGAGGAAACTTTGGTTCAGTCCTGAAAATCGTCTTGCATGTTCGCAGGAAAGAAAAAAAAGGCCGACGACAGAGGTGTTCCTCCCTCGCTGCTTAATATTACACCAATTCACCGACCTTGGCTTCAAAAAATTTCTTCGCTCCACCAACACCGACTTCATCGACATTGACCTCGGTCAATCTTGCCAATTCATTCAACCCACTTTCCTCCAGTAATAGGCCAGCTTTTGCCTTTCGAAATATCAGCAGAAACTGAAATGGAAATAGATTTCAATGCATTAAACTCATAGGTGGGAGTCCAAACCGCAATCGTCTTGTCCCAAATCGGTCGATAATGGTGGCGAAGCTGTGGGTGCTGGTGCCAGCAGAGCTCCGATGAATGGTTTCACAATTAGGCCTCATGCTTCTGGCTTGCAGCAGCTGACACACCCCATTTGACTGCAAGTGGGTTTGATGGACCTACTCACGCAGACATTTCCATCGGATGGACAATGCTGACAAACACAGCAAATACAGTAAAATTAAGTTCACAGTGTAACTGTTTTTCGGGCACCTAGATATTCCATGTCAAACCAACCAAACACAAATCTCTCTGATATTATTACCTTAATTTATTTTGCTAAAATGTTCTCATTCGTTTCTTCTCCATGGATATAACAAATTGGAACCTTCCAAATACATGGGGTGCTTGAATTGCAAGAAAGGGGCATTTGAAAATATGATTTTTCATCCACACTCATGTCGAGTTCATGGGGGATCAAATCTCTGTCTTCCTCAAATAGCTGACAATGGCAATGGGATTGATTTTTACCTTTTTGTCCTTTTTCTAACAAAATTGTGCTGTGTCTTTGATATGACACAGGCCAGTATGAAGCATATTTTTTTCCCCAATCCACTTCCGCAAGCGTGTCTCTGATTGGTTGTTGGGAATTCCAGCCAAATTAAACATCGAATTTTCGAAACCAACCAAACCAAACCTGACCTAACCTAACCCTATTGCGACCCCAGAAAGAGTGCCAAGCGGTGGCAAACATGCCAAATGGCAAAAAGCGGTGGCAAGGCAAAATTCGCAAAATTGATGACGTCGCAATTTCAGACGACGGGATTGGCTGTTGCAAGCTCCTGGTCCGCAGAAGTGGATTGGAAAAAAATATGCCAGCATGAAAATTACCAATATTAGAATGAATAATATGTTATGTTGACCGTCCAATACAATGTGAAACGTGTGTGGCGTGCATTGTGTTCAAAATGAGATATCCATGGACTTCAAAAAGAAACAAAAAAATTGAAACATTCAGGTGCCTACTTTTTACCGGAAAATGAACTCATCTTCTGTTGTGATGACATTCAATACAGGTACTGTACTCCAAACCTATCAGTTGTCAACAAAATTGGAAAGCATAAGATTTTTGGCAGGTTTTATGCCGATGCCGACTTGACAGGCCTACGGAACTAGCCCGCACAAAAGAACAACTTTGTGCAAATAAAATGTGAGACAAACCGCCAGATTAGCTCGACAAAAACCAAGCACTGCAGGTTGACATACAATTATTGGCATGGAATAAGCGCTGTCAACCTTCAACTCATAGTTCCATATGAAGATATAGTCCCATAGAAAGTCACAGTTTAGCTCATAACAAGTCAAAATGAAAGCTACCTGCACAGAAAAATAAGATATCAAACCTCTCTGAAGCTAATTTTCGAATCACCATCTTCATCCACCTCCTTGATCATAGACTTTAAACTGAGATGAGTTTGTGGTGCGTTTAATTTCTCCATCATCAACTTGAGTTCTTCAATGTCTAAGAATCCATCATTCCCAATATCAAAACTAGAATAGGTAATGTATGTAAATGTTTAAGCATTTCCATTGAAGTAGGTGTGTGATGAAAGTTCAATGGTTTTCATTAGACAGAGCAACAGAGATACGTAAATGAAAAGAGAGCTCCTTCAATTTTCCTGGTTCCAAAAGAGAGCTGCTCCCGGTCAGACCATATTCACCGACTTTGTTGTCGGCTTTCATATGGTATTTTTCTTCTCAAGTCAGCTGCTCGTACACTGCCTGCTGCAAATGTTAGACTTTTGTAACGCTTATTTTGAATCTCATCTGTGTTATGGTGCACTTGTGTGGGGGATGGCACATAGAAGTCGAGACCTCTCACCTGTCTGTGTCCTTCAGAGAAGGGCATTGAGGATTATTACACGTTCATCCTATGATGCTCCTTCACTCCCTTTGTTCAATAAATTACGTATCCTGAGTGTTTATCTGATTATTTATTTCCAACTTTTGTTAACAATTCACAAGTGTATTTATGACAGGGAGTATAATGCTGATGATATGAAGGCTCAAGTTTTTCAAAATGAGGTGACAAGTGGAACTTTAGGTCCTCTCCTGCGTTCTTCCAACGTGAAACTATTTAAAACTGCCAGGTATCGAAACAGATATGGCAAGTTTTCATTTCAGACATTTGGCCCTGGGTTGTGGAATTCGCTTCCAATTGATCTCAGGTTATGTTCAAATTATGGTCATTTCAAGACAAAACTTAAGCGATTGATGCTGGACCATCGGATATTTTTTACACGACAAGAATTTGCTGTGCGTTAGATAAAATAATAAAAATTTTCATGAAAATAAATTAGATAGGTACCTACTTTGGTGGGTAGGTATCTAATTTATTCTGCTGGATAACTACCTATCTCTCCACTCAAATCTTTGCCCATTTCACGGAAGTCATTGAGACTTTCATGGTTTGCCTATGTTGGGAGTATGCCCATGCATGCGAGTTGTTGCATGTTTGTCAGGAGTTTTGGAATTCTCCTCTTGTGAATGCTCTAGGAAAAAGTTCTTTCTTTTTTGTTCGCTGAGAATATCCTTAGTCCTTACAACTAATGTCAATGTTTTTCTTTCTTCTATTCCCAAACTTACGGTTGTGTTGCTTCTTGTGACACTTCTGTAATTTATGTCTAGGGTCTTTGCTGTTTAACGGTGATGTGCTGTGTGAGTGCTTGTGTTTTTGTGGTATATCTAAACCACCAAATGATTGATCATTACCTATTTTTTGGCTCAACTATTCAACACCTGCTGACACCTGACGACATTGGTTACCAATGAGTGTTACTTGTTGGCCAACATCACCGTAAGTTTGGTTTTGCCATTTGTTGTTTTCGGTCTTGGTACCTACTTTCTGCACCAATTCATTCGATGAATTAATTATTGGTATTGCTGACAAATGTGCATACTTTTTAACAATAATTTTCCTGTGAAAATAAAATTTTGCAAATTTAAATTGAGGAAAGTACCTAGTAAAAAAAAAAATTGTGCTAAAAGTTCAGCTCCATTATTTTAACTGTACTTAAGTTTGAAATGAAGTACCTAGAAGCTAGGTAGCTGCAAAATAGGCATGATAACACTTGTTCCCGCTGTGCAACGTAAACAGTTTTGTAAATGTTATAGGACCTATTGGTTGCGAATTTTGTTCCCACATCCAGAGGTTTTCCCTATCTTTGAGTTTCCGAGTCCATTTTTGTGTCGATTGGCTGAAGATTGCAGTGTTTATAGTTTGATTTCATGTTACCGCTTTCTCTCCTTGTAAAAAGTGGAAACCTTTGGACTTTAGGGCACAAATTTTTACCAAGCCCGCTTTGCTCCTTCCTGTCTGAAGTGGGAGCCCACGAGGAATTTCTCTGCCTCGGGCTTACACGCTCCCTCTAACTTTAGAGCCCTGAATCCCCTGATACATGTGTCAAGCTGGTAACAAAACTTTTTTACTTTTCCCCTTTTGTATTACAAAATGTATGATTCGTTTTTTGTTAAAGAAAGGATTATTGGATCCGACCAATCTCAATGCACAGATACAACATTGGGAAACTTTAATTTCTCAATCATTACGTTTGGATAGGATTTCAAATCCAATTAATTTTTTCATGTGTGTTAGTTCGGTTGAAGTGTAATTTTACTGCCATTTTCAGAAAGGCACAAGCAAAAATTGCAAAGTCTCAGTGATTCAGCCCCCTGATGAGTCAGTTGCATGTTTTCGCATATTTCACCATCATGTAGGACCACAACCATTTTCC
>JASGXE010012898.1:0-20471 GCA_030068105.1 Sinentomon sp. SZTP_YWyxl
CAAAATCACGTCAATGCGAACGTCAAAGAACTCTTAGCCGCGTGTCCAGAAAGAGGCCGGGCAAGTTACACTGGCAGCGAGCGCTGTCTGCACCAACAAACAGCATCTCTGACACGAAGTACCTACAACTTGACACAAGCCTCAGGTCGTTCGCAAGTAGAGACACATAACAATTGATTCCATAGAAAGTTGTCTGTTAAGGTTTAAACTTCTCAAAAAAGTAAATTCACCCCTGTTACTTTTGGGAGATTTGAATCTGCCAGACATTCAATGGGAGCGTGGTGAGATATCCCAAAATCCGGCTTATGGGATGGCGCTAAACACTCGAGGACTTGCCTTGGCCACCAAGTTTAGCTTAACTGAATGTGTTCGCGCCCCTACCAGAGGAGCTCACCGTCTGGACGTTGCACTTATAAGGCCACCCGAACTTGTTCACGCTTGCATTGTTGATAAGGGAATTTCAGACCACTCGCTCGTTTCCATCCAACTCAATCAAGCCAAAGTTCATCACGGGGGAAAGAAATTGCACTTATATCAGTACCACAAGGCGGATATTCTGGGGATATGTCATTACCTCCTATCTTGTCTGGAAGAGTTATATCGTTTGGGGCAAACCACGGAGTTAACGTGGACATGCTATGGGAAAAATTCAGCTCGATTGTTGAGAACGCTAAAGCAGTTTACATCCCCAATAAACAGGTGATCAGTAGGCCTCCAAAGCCACCGTGGTTTTCAGGACTTCTCATTATCCAAAAAAGAAGGCTTCGACATCTTTTTAGGAAACGGAGGTTATCCACCCGAAATAAGGAAAATTACACTGCTGCGCTGAGGGAATATAATGGCTCCAAATTTAAAGCTCTTGAAAGTTATTTGTCCACATTTGTTCCCAATAAAGATGGGTTGACGCAGTTTTGGGGGTTTAACAAAATCAGAAAGGGTGGCAGTTCAGGAACTGTCCCTACCCTGGAAGTTGAGGATTCCACAGGTGAAGTGACGGAGGTTTCAAGTAAAATTGACAAGGCAAATCTTTTAAATGAAACCTTCGCTAAGGTGTTCAATGTTGATCGTGAAACACCGCTCCCACAGGGACCGTGTTCTAATGATCTATGGGAACCTCTGCTCGTCACTGAAACTATGATCATAAACAGAATCAAACGCATGGAGCAAAAGAAAAGTGAGGGACCAGACCCCGTGGGCATAAAGTTTCTCAAGTTAATTCCGGATATCGTTTCCAAATTTCTGGTTATTATCTTCAATGCCAGCGTCAAGGAAGGGAATATCCCAGTTTGTTGGAAACGCTCCGTCATCGTCCCAGTGTTTAAAAAAAAGGGTCGTCGCTCTGTGGCTTCCAACTACAGGCCAATAAGTTTGCTGAATACTTGTTCTAAAATCCTTGAGTTTATTATGGCTAAACACATCAGAGGATTCCTGGAAACTTACTCCCTGATCTCTGACGTTCAGCACGGTTTTCGGCCAGGTTTCTTATGTGCTACTCAGCTCACTGGGTTCACGCACGATCTAGCAATGTCACTTGATCGGAGTTTACAGGTCGATGCCATCGCTATTGATTTCTCGAAAGCCTTTGTATACCGCTATTTTGGAATATGCCGTTCCAGCATGGGACCCATGGCGTGAATGCCAGATTTCTGCACTTGAAAAGTTCAGCGCAGGGCAGCTCGCTTTGTAGTTGGCGATTACAGGCGCCGCAGTAGTGTAACCAGCATGTTAGTCTCACTGGGCTGGGAATCACTACAATCGAGAAGGCGAGTGGCACGACTTACGTGCCTGTTCCTGGTCCTTGGAAACATTGGGGGTTGGGGCGCCTTTCTTAAGTCATTGGACCTGCCGACCTTCTACTCACACAGGGATCACGAATTCAAACTTCGATCTCAGACCTTTAGGAGAGACATCGGAATGTACTCTTTTTTGGGTAGAACGATCCCGGAGTGGAATTCCCTGCCAGGGCGAGTTTTTGAACAGCCTTTGAGTATACCGCTCCTGCAGGGTCGGCTCCGTACCAATTGAAGTGAACAATCCCAGGAAATTATTGCCACTCCACTGAGAGGGTCTGTCGATGGATAACGGCTGAAGCATCAAACCCATGTTCGCTAAAGCCTTCGATCTTTGTGTCTGTAGATAGCTTTGTTGCGACATATATGTATGCATTATCCTGGTCGCAAATGTGTTCTTCCCTTTTGTGATTGTTTATTTGCTGCATAATTGACTATCTTTGTGTTGTAAATATTGAAAGGAGGTGACTCCTAAAATATACAAATTCAATTCAATTCAATTCAACAAACATGGAGTGTATGATACGTGACTGCGTATTATGCGTCAAAAATGAGGGTTGTCTCGTCTTCCGTATTCCGTTCTTTTGCCAGCCACCAGGGCTTTGGACACCATGGCCTCTTTCATGCTGACTTCAGCCCTTTTTATTGTTTGCGTGGATGACGTATCTGTTGCAGAATTTTTACCAATCTCAAACACGAAGATTTTGGAAGCAACCAAATTAATACCCAATATTCAGTGAGAGCTAAAAATATTGGATTTTAGACTTTTAGGGACGAGGGCAATACTCGAACGGACTTTGGTCGAAAGTTAGAGGGCCACGGTTGAACTTTCTGTTTTTAACTCGGTTGCTCATTCTTGGGTTGGGGAGGGTTAGAGTGTATAACGGGGATCATGGATGCCATTTTGAGGGGTGATGCTCTTCGAGGAGAACAGTTGTCCAAAGCACTGAACAACACAGGTATTATCAAAGACTTTCGTCCGTATTCCTCATTGCAACTCACCCTCATATGTTCAACTTGATAGCAAATTCATCAGATGAATGCATCTTTCGCAACAATGGAAAAGGAATGAGAGTTCTGCATAGAAATTAAATTTTCGCTCGATTGAATTTGTTGTTGAGTTGAACCTGAGGGTGAGTTGGAATGGGGAATTTCGCCGCTTCCCTTCTTTGAGTTGAGGGTTCGTTTGTCTATCCCACAGGGGGGGTTAACCTCCAGTTCTATTTTCTTACCAAGGAATCCCGATGCTTGGTTGCTGATGCTGATTAAAATAAGGCCCAATGGCAGTAAAACATAAACCGCAGCCAACACACCAACAGCCCTGTTGATTTTTCGTCATTATTACCCAGTTAAGAGGATTGTCCTGTCTTTCCCTGAAATCCTCATGGTGGAGTGGCCTGCAGTGATTTTTATTATTTGGTGTTGCTCTGAAACACCATTGCCGAACGAATGTGGTCATTAACACCAGGGTTTATGGCCGATTCGGATGGGAAAACAACCAATAAACATAAATAATGATATTGTACACTCGAGGACAACTTAAAATGACAATTTTGTGTGCCAATTTATCCACAACCGGCTAATAATGGCAAGGCCAAAGATAATTTTTTCGAGATACAGTATGTGATCTGTCTTTGCGAACATTTGTGCCTTGGCGACATTGCGACTTTTGCGAGTCATAAGGCTATCACAATCATTTTGACCACAACTGTCCAAGACCAAACGGATTATGAAGATAACCTTGTTCGCCGTTGGAAACTCAGGCAAGTCGTGGGGGCATGTATCCCACAGTGGAAATAATTCCAGGCCGATTCTTAACTTCTGGGAAATTTTATTGCTGTTTGAAAAAATCGCCCACCGAATCCCCTCGCCGAAATTCGAGTTTTAGTGCTTTTCGGTTATAGATTGCGGTTTGAGCTACAGAGACGGAAATGGCACCTTTATTCCCGTTGAATTCCTGATTTCTCTAGTTTTCCCGAAGGTCTACATCTGCGTCAGTCGTTCCAATATCTCCCGATGACGATTTTTGGAAATGTTATCGCCAGTCAAGCCGGGATCGCAGCGCCGCAGCTATAAATATAAACTTTACTGCATCGCTACCAATTTGCCGGAGTAACGGGACTTCGGATGATGGCTGTTCGGTTGGAAGGTGTTTCGATGAGGCAATAATAGGCAATTGCCTGGAATTTATGATCGTGTTCCCGAGTTTGTTTTTCTCCTGCGATTTGTCAAACTGATGTCTGGCAAGAGAACTCGTCAATTTTCGAAAGAAGATTTCAATCCAATGGATATAGTTAGATCGGATTCTATCGGGTTTTGTTGATGAGGGAGGCGTCGGAAACCTTGAAACCTTGAGCTGGAATCATAATTAGTCGCATAAAAACAACCCATTATTAGAACTTGGAAGTCCTCCAGAAAAGTGGACGTTTAACTAGGAAAAACACCCCATAATCACAGAATTTCAAGCTTTAATAAACAATAAGTTATGCAACCAATCCATGTTAAAATGAGCTCAAGCCTAAACTACTCATTCACCAAAGAACAGTTTTGTATCCGCTTAGTATGAGAGGTGGGAGAGTCACAACTAACGTAAATCACAAGCAATAAAAGAGGGGAACACCACGCCAAACACAAAACAGGCGCATGCGAATGCCACTAAAACACACAAAGATTTCGGAAGGACGACAGTAAAACCTGCCACAAGTTACCATTCTGCAGAGAAAGAGCTTCTATAAGTTTGCACACGTAAGAACCTTCGTAAAAACAGCACCGAATCTTTGGATCTGATTTGGATAACCAACACCGTTGTCAACAGTTCAGAATGCCTGTCTTCATGTTGAGTGGGCTATGCCAAGCTCCAGGACGTATCTTGCGACTTTCTTTGGCTTACAACCTTCTGCGCGTCTGCTCTGCTGCTTGTTGTCAACTGCTTGCTGTCCATTTGATAAGTCAAACGAACTTGGACGACGCCATATGGAGACAGCTATTAGGGACTGAAACCGAGTTTTCAAAATTGCAATAAATATGAACCAACAGCTCCACACCCAGTTTTAAGTTGCTAAAGACTGTGTTACGGTTTGATTCAATTTTTCACATTCCTTCAAATTTACTTCTAATAAATTTCAGACAACTAGTTGCTTGGATGAATAAATTAACGATCTCCGCGGTGTGTTTCGTTCCTCTTCACTGGATTCGCCTCCATTTCCTGCCAATAGAAGAATTGGCATGATAAACATTTTCACAGATTAGCTCCAGGAAATCGAAAATATCCGGCGCCTGTTTCGTCATGAGCCCTTTTAACGAAACAATCTCTTGGCCGAATTCTGCAATTTTTAATTTTTTGGTCAGTGATGTGGCTCTCTTTGAACCGAGAGTTGACTTTTTCTCCCATCTTTTGAGAAGTTGTCTTTTGTCAAAGCACATGCAGTCATCCCAAACCGATTTTTTCAATACAATAGGCTTGTCGTTAAGCTATAAATAGGTACCCAGAAAATGAAACACGAAAATCCTCAGGCCTGTTCCCTGAGGCCTATCCCCTCCCCGACAACGTCAACGGCGTTCATAGCTTTCAAAGCTATCCAGAAAATACGAGATGGCGCTTCTCAGATGGCAACGTCATCTAGAGAAATATTTGGTTCCTTCCCACGCCCTCCATCCGCCTTTTTGCGATTGTCATTTGGCTGTGGAGCCTGTCTTCCGAAGCGAAGGACGCATAAAGCATATTCCAGAATTGACGTCCTGGAAGGCACTCAGCGCAGCGGGGGCCTCGAAATTCGGGAATGGAAACGATCGCATCCCCGTGAATGTGTGTGCAATCCGCCAAACGAAAGCTTCAAGCCGAACCCACCCACAGACAACACAACAAGTAACAACGACGACAATAGCCGAGGAAGAAAGAAAGCAACGAAATCAAAAATGAAATATTTTGCTGAAAACACCGAACGAAAAAGCACACCGAACGAAGCGGAATGGGAAGGCGAATATCGACGGGCGCAATACACAAATGCGTTAAAAATCCGACTTTATTGCCGTCGCCAGCGCCGATGCCGGAGACATTAAGCCACGGATGCAAAAATTACTGCCGAGATATTTCATGCGCAAGCAAATAAATACGTCTCCCAACTGGAATTGAGCCATCCGCCCGTCGAGTGCCGTGTTGCTTGTTCTCACCCGCTCTCTTTTTCCTCCTGCGATCCGCACCACATTGAGACGCAGCATGGGAGGGAGAGGGACGATTGAAGCCATTCTTACTCTCTTTCTCTCCCCATCAATACCCGCGCCCCCTTTGATGCCACCTCTCCCTTTTCTTTTGCACCACGTGAGAGGAGGCCTTTACACGTTGAGTTCTCTTTTTTGCATTGGTCAATCCCCGCTCCCCAGAAAACAAATCACCGCACTCCCCCACCCAACATGCATCCCGTTCCCCAATCGACTCAGCACTCGATTGTGAATTGGTTCCGGAGAAGGATATTTTTTTAATTTTCGAAGAAAAATGCGATTCCTCTCTCCGGCTTTCCGGTTCTTTGCATTCCGGGGATCGACCGCATCAGAAATGAGGATGAGACGGGCTGCTTTTTGGCGGGCTTTTCGCACTGCTTCCCCAATCTATTTTGGCTCCTTCATCCAATTCTGAGCAAATCTTTCGAATTTTATCGGTTCGAAGGATTTTTAGTGCTGTCATTTGGTTAAGAAATGGAATCCGAGCGGTTCGGTCCGACCGAGAGATCTCATCCTGCCTCGCTCTTCCACTGGCAAATAGCCTAGATGAGTACCAGTATGCTGGGCCATCTTATTATGATTCAGCCTGGGCTGGGGCATTTTTCTGGCATTAGTTCTGTGAAGTAGCAATACGAATATTCAGGAATGTTTCAGTCAGAATTATATTTCTGATTGTCTATATCTGTGGAGAAATCAATACGGGGTTAACATGAACTCCGGGTGCCTCGCTCCTCGTGGTTCGCGTTTGCTCCGTATTGATCTCTCCACGCATGAGTTCAAATTACCTAATAAGTTTTCGACTTTTGTCAGGGCTTTTGTCAGGGCTTCAGTAATTGAAGTAGCCTGAAAAATTTAAAGCGTTGTGTAATTTGTGCGCGGATTGAAACTGAAGGATACCAGCTGTACTTCAAGAAGCCCTGCTTTTGTATTGAACAACTGAGTCAATATTTCGAAGAAGGTTACGGGCGCAGGATGGTTGAGGAATGGAATCCAGTTCCATCACCATGCAAGTCCATTTTCAGGATGAGGTGAAATTCGTCGGCCAGACGCATACGGATAGAATCGAAAATAGCTTGGTCAAATAGAACAATTAAAATAAAATTGAAGTTATTAAAGCCGTTCTTTAACGCAACATACATATATACGTAACTGATATCAGAGGAATAATGATAAAACTAGCCTTCATTGAGAAATTGCGAAAACAGCTGGTATCCTTCAGTTTCAATCCGCGCACAAATTACACAACGCTTTAAATTTTTCAGGCAAACTGAAAAACCAGGAGCCTTGTTTGGGTTCCAACCGCAGCCCTTCAGCATCACATTCGATGAATTTCTGCCCTGGCATTTGATCTGTTTTCGTTCCAACATCGATTTCTTTTGTTTTCAACCCACCCTTTCAAAACGAACAGATACCGGTAACGGTCTTGTCTCCGTTGCTCTTCGTCGCGTTACGCTCGATTTCACAGCCATTTTTCCCCATACTCTAGTCTCCCAGGCCGTGCTATTACAAATTTATATCCGCTATAAAGTGCCATTGTCTCAAACGGTGGAGAAACAACAAGCCACCCTTTTGAGGAGCTTTTCAGGAAGAACATCCTTAAGGAAAGCGGATAAACGTCTAAGTGGTTGTATGCTCTCAAGGAGCGATGGGCTAAGGGTGCAAGGGGTTGGCTTGCATCGGAATTGCTGAAGGAATTGACTGTTCGAAACCGGAACAAAATTAGAGGAAAAATCAGTGCCAACCGCTCGAAGTTCATTGTGCAGTTTGCGTTACCTGTCACGGAAAAATATTTTCTTCAACTCTAGAAATAAAAGGTTTCGTTTCACGTTTGTCAAAGTCATGATTGACAACGTTCTGCAAGACGTTTGGATAAGATAAGTCCATGTGGGTCGAACGAATGTTTTGGTAAATATCTGAAGATCGGCTGAAAAGCTGGGGCGACATGGACCATTTATCACGGGTCGAGTGAATGTAATTGAAGATGATGTTTCAGTTTGTACAATTCTGCTTTACTACGACACATATTTACAACTGCACTCTAAACACGAAATTCAGTTTGGAACATATGTTTTAACATGGGCTTAGATGGGAAGTGTTCTTTTAAGAACATTTATGGAACACTTGGTGTGTTCTTGGAACACACTGAGTGTTCCAAATCTGTGGCATTCCTGTCACAGATTTGGAACACATGAGCGATTTGGAATACCTTGGAACACACTGAGTGTTCCAAATCTGTGACATTCCTGCGTCACAGATTTGGAACACATGAGCGATTTGGAACACCTTATGTGTTCTATTGGAACACATTATTTGTTCCAAATCGCTACAAATGGAACTCTTAGTGTGTTCCAATGACAGACCACAAACACCTTCCTGCTTAGCTTCCATGACACAACAACCATCTTCGCTTTCTGTTCGCGTCCGCAAGCTGCTCGTCATTAGTCAGACCCTTACTGTTGTAAACTATAATAGACAAAAATATGACACTATCACATTCTGAACAAAACTGGTGACTTCACTCTAAATCGGAGGTACTCGTTTGGAACGCCTTTGGGACATCTTTTTAACAAAGACAGGTGGAAGATAGACCTAGTAGGCACCTGCTAAAAAGAGCTATTAAATTCACAAAAAATTTGATGTCGATCGAACAGCGCCAATAACTTTATGAACAGCGCCTAACTAAACAAAGGGTTATGCAATCCGGTGCACAAATCCAACCATGTTTTTGCGTATTGGAATTAAACTACTGAACACGTTTTTCTACGTTTTTCCTACAAAAGTGATGGGATAGTTGATTTTTGCTCTCAAGCAGGGAGCAGATGGGAACGGAAGCAAACTCATCTTTCAGCGAGAAAGGAAACGCAGAATTTCTCGCTCTTTTCTGGCAATAATAACGCCTTTTCCAACACAACAAAGCATCGCAATTGATACCAAATGCTTTTATCGAGGCGCCTACATATATTCTGATTCCTGATATCGGAGAAAATGGCCAAAATGCGCGCAATATTTTCCATAAACCGGAGGTGGGGAGGGTGCAACAAAGCTTGGATGAGGCTTCCAGGGTGGGAGAGGAAGTGGGTATAGGGGCGAGGGGAAGGGGGTAGGGGCGAGGGAATCATTTAAAAACTTCGAATCCGCCAAAGCTGGTGCATTCGGAAAATCTTTCGGAATTGTTTCGGAAATAAATAAAAATCTTTTCTGTTTTCTGCATTCAACCCCCACCGGCCCCCTCCTCGGGTCGACTACCCCCAACCAGCCTCCATCCTGGCCTCTGTCGGGCCATTATTGTTGTGCTGCGTTGATTTCCGCGCTCTGAGTCGGGCCCTGGCTGCCAGTCTGGTCTCATCCCGCACACTGGCGCCATCGGTTTGCTCCTTCAGACGTGCAAAGAGTGCCAAATTGACTTCAGCGCCGTCTGATTTCGTATCGGCAACACGCCATTCTGATCCCTTATAGGCTTCAGTTCGGCCGATTACAGTTCCAAAGGCGACTGAATTCGAATGCCGCGATATTTCTGAAATAGGTTTTGTGATTCCAGCAGTCAGCAGTTCAGTCTTTTGAAAGAGGTCACAGTCGCAACATGTCCAAAGGTCACCTGGCAATGAACTGTTTGTGTCAGGGACATGCACGCACCGAATCCTCGCATGCTCTTTTTGCCCCGTTTTTGAAACAGCCTAATACACTACCTGATCAAGAAAGCTCCTGACCGAAATGATATCAATTTGCCAGGAATATGGGGCCTTCCTTAAAGGCCTATTTATGTTTCGAAAACGAGTTGGGCCTGCATGCCACACCATTCTGAAGATACTCTTTCTCCAGTTTATTGGCCCGAGTTGAACTGCCTTTTTTGACTTTTGAATAAATTTGTGAGAAGGGTTTAGAATTCAAATATAAAACTACTTTTTCCGAATTAGAATTTCCAAAAACCAATTTTAATCTGATGATTTTATTTGTTTATATTGAATTTTACCTGCTTTTACCGATTTTATTGACCTTTCAATGAATAATGATAAACTGCCTAATTTGCCACATAGAACAGGGTGATGCAGAGGTACGTGCACTCGTGCAGAATAATCTAATTTTCTAGAAAAGAATTATGTGCGAGTATTAAACCAACAAATTTTGTAAATAAAGAGAAATAATTTCGACCATACGTATCTCTCAGGAGTTTCCAAAAACAAGAAAAAAACAAAACGCCTCGGAATACCTACATTTGTGAATTCATATTTCCTTTTTTTAAATCTCATGTTTTGTTTGTGACCTGCTACTATCTTCCATCCATGTTGTGGAAGATGCACAGTGGTGACTCAATTAGATTACCCTCACAATGGTTTTATTTATGTGTTGGTGCCACATAGCAACAAAGGTCAAAGGAGATACATTTTTATGTCTGCGAAGTTGGTTTTTCGTAAATTTTCATCGTTTTCGCCACGTTTCATGCATTATGTCTTCGCGTTTCGTACAGTCAGTGTGATTTCTTTCCACATCGGCTAAATATTTTGCGGAATTGTAGAACTTATTGCATGTCTCTTCTCGTTTTAATTTGTGTAAAGGTGGGGAGGAATTAATGTACTCGTATATCTGCTGCTATAATGTACTCATATAAATTGCGAACGTTTTGGCAAAAAATCCATGAAGTTAAATAATCCTGCTCTTTATCACCAGGTCAAAATCTGACAGGTCACGAACGCTTTGCTGAAATCTGGTGCTTTAATTTCTACCGCCTGGATTTGAGTTTCATGAATAAAGAAAAACGTTTCGGAGGCAACAATTCAATGGAAATAACACATGAATGAGAAGATTAATTCCGTTACAACTTTACCACAATCAAGGAAGCAAATCCAATCAGTAAACAATCCGTGGCGACGGGTTGCTTAACCTCATCAACTATAGAGACTCAGTGGCGACGGTTTGCTTAACCTCATCAACTAGATATTCAGCGGCAACGGGTTGCTTAACCTCGCTCCAACTATAGAGACTCAGTGGCGACGGTTTGCTTAACCTCATAGACTTAAGATTCAGCGGCGACGGGTTGCTTAACCTCATCAACTAGAGATTCAGCAGCGAAGGATTGTTTAACCTCATCAACTATAGAGATTCAGCGGCGACGGGTAGCTTAACCTCATCAACGAGACTCAGTGGCGACGGTTTGCGTAACCTCATCGACTTTAGATTCAGCGGCGACGGGTTGCTTAACCTCATCAACTAGAGATTCAGTGGCGACAGGTTGCTTAACCTCATCAACTAGAAACTCAGTGGCGAAGGCTTGCTTAACCTCATCGACTTGAGATTCAGCGGCGACGGGTTGCTTAACCTCATCAACTAGAGATTCAACGACGACGGGTTGTTTAACCTCATCAACTATAGAGATTCAGCGGCGACGGTTTGATTAACCTCATCGACTTGAGATTCAGCGGCCACGGGTTGCTTAACCTCATCAATTAGAGATTCAGTGGCGACAGGTTGCTTAACCTCATCAACTAGAAACTCAGTGGCGAAGGCTTGCTTAACCTCATCGACTTGAGATTCAGCGGCGACGGGTTGCTTAACCTACATCAAACGAGGTGTTACCTACAGTGGCGACGGTTTGCGTAACCTCATCGACTTTAGATTCAGCGGCGACGGGTTGCTTAACCTCATCAACTAGAGATTCAGTGGCGACAGGTTGCTTAACCTCATCAACTAGAGACTCAGTGGCGAAGGCTTGCTTAACCTCATCAGACTTGAGATTCAGCGGCGACTGGCTTGCTGAACCTCATCAACTAGAGATTCAACGACGACGGGTTGTTTAACCTCATCAACTATAGAGATTCAGCGGCGACGGGTTTGATTAACCTCATCAACTAGAGATTCAACGGCGACGGGTTGCTTAACCTCATCAACTAGAGATTCAGTGGTCGACGGTTGCTTAACCTCATAAACTAGAAACTTCAGCGTCGAAGGCGTTGCTTAACCTCATCAACTAGAGATTCAGCGGCGACGGGTTGCTTAACCTCATCAACTAGAGATTCAACGACGACGGGTTGCTTTAACCTCATCAACTATAGAGATTCAGCGGCGACGGTTTGATTAACCTCATCGACTTGAGATTCAGCGGCGACGGGTTGCTTAACCTCATCAACTTAGAGATTCAGGGCCACAGGTTGCTTAACCTCATCAACTAGAGACTCAGTGGCGAAGGCTTGCTTAACCTCATGACTTGAGATTCAGCGGCGACGGGTTGCTTAACCTCATCAACTAGAGATTCAACGACGACGGGTTGTTTAACCTCATCAACTATAGAGATTCAGCGGCGACGGTTTGATTAACCTCATCGACTTGAGATTCAGCGGCACGGGTTGCTTAACCTCATCAATTAGAGATTCAGTGGCGACAGGTTGCTTAACCTCATCAACTAGAGACTCAGTGGCGAAGGCTTGCTTAACCTCATCGACTTGAGATTCAGCGGCGACGGGTTGCTTAACCTCATCAACTAGAGATTCAACGATCGACGGTTGTTAACCTCATCAACTATAGAGATTCAGCGGCGACGGGTTGTTAACCTCATCACTGAGATTCAGTGGCGACGGGTTGCTTAACCTCATCAACTTAGAAATCAGTGGCGACAGGTTGCTTAACCTCATCAACTAGAGATTCAGCGGCGATGGTTGCTTAACCTCATAGACTAGAGATTCAGCGCGACGGGTTGCTTTAACCTCATCAACTAGAGATTCAGTGGCGACGGTTTGCTTAACCTCATCGACTTGAGATTCAGCGGCGACGGGTTGCTTAACCTCATCAACTAGAGATTCAGTGGCGACAGGTTGCTTAACCTCATCAACTAGAAACTCAGTGGCGAAGGCTTGCTTAACCTCATCGACTTGAGATTCTGCGGCGACTGGTTGCTTAACCTCATCAACTAGAGATTCAACGACGACGGGTTGTTTAACCTCATCAACTATAGAGATTCAGCGGCGACGGTTTGATTAACCTCATCGACTTGAGATTCAGCGGCGACGGGTTGCTTAACCTCATCAATTAGAGATTCAGTGGCGACAGGTTGCATCTTATTACTCTCATCAACTAGAGACTCAGTGGCGAAGCGCTTGCTTAAACCTCATGCGAGGCATTGCCAGATTCAGCGGCGACGGGTGTGCTTAAACCTCATCAACTAGAGACTTCAACGCAACGACGGGTTGTATTAACCTCAATCAACTATATTTTTTGACTGATTCATGCGGCGACGGATTTGATTAACCTCATCGACTTGAGATTCAGCGGCGACGGGTTGTTAACCTCATCAATTAGAGATTCAGTGGCGACAGGTTGCTTAACCTCATCAACTAGAGACTCAGTGGCGAAGGCTTGCTTAACCTCATAGACTTGAGATTCAGCGGCGACGGGTTGCTTAACCTCATCAACTAGAGATTCAACGACGACGGGTTGTTTAACCTCATCAACTATAGAGATTCAGCGGCGACGGTTTGATTAACCTCATCGACTTGAGATTCAGCGGCGACGGGTTGGTTAACCTCATCAATTAGAGATTCAGTGGCGACAGGTTGCTTAACCTCATCAACTAGAGACTCAGTGGCGAAGGCTTGCTTAACCTCATAGACTTGAGATTCAGCGGCGACGGCTTTCTGAACCTCATCAACTAGAGATTCAACGACGACGGGTTGTTTAACCTCATCAACTATAGAGATTCAGCGGCGACGGGTTGCTTAACCTATTAAACTAGAGATTCAACGGCGACGGGTTGCTTAACCTCATCAACTAGAGATTCAGCGTCGATGGGTTGCTTAACCTATTAAACTAGAGATTCAGCGTCGATGGGTTGCTTAACCTCATCAACTAGAGATTCAGTGGCGACGGGTTGCTTAACCTCATCAACTAGAGATTCAGTGGCGACAGGTTGCTTAACCTCATCAACTAGAGATTCAGCGGTGACGGATTGCTTAACCTCATCGACTTGAGATTCATCGGCGACGGGTTGCTTAACCTCATCAACTAGAGATTCAGCGGCCACAGGTTACTTAACCTCATCAACTAGAGATTCAGCGGCGACTGCTTGCTTAACCTCATTGACTTGAGATTCAGCAACGATGGGTTGCTTAACCTCATCAACTAGAGATTCAGCGGCGACGGGTTGCTTAACCTCATCAACTAGAGACTCAGTGGCGACGGCTTGCCAACTATTCATCTAATTTTGACTTGGTCATCAACTAAGAGATGCAGTGGTGACGGCCAGCTCAGCCTTATCAACGACAACCTCAGTGGCGATGGGCAATTCAGCCCTTGACTCTCAGTGGCGACCGGTGGCTGCACTATATTGAAAACTGCTACCTGGTAAAACAAAACCTCACCAAACAGCCAAACAATCGACTTTAATAAACCACAAATAATATCATTTTTCTTACCTTGGTGTCCTATTTTGGCCACCGAGAAATGGCGGCAAAACTCGCTCAGTTCAACGCTGTTGAAACACAGGCCTGTGGTCAGAACTTCGAGACTGTTAACTCGCACCAATACCTACCAACCAACATCACAGAACATCAGGTCATCAGACGCGTGGAGATGCTGCCTTAATGGTTTCCACGGCAACAAAAGGTCCGTGGTCCCCAATGGAAGCAAAATAAAAGGTGTGTAGTTTCCACGGAAACAAACGATCCATAGTTTTCATGGAAACAAAATAAAAGGTCCGTTTCCATGGAAACAAAAGATTCACAGTTTTTATGGAGGCAAAATGTAAGGTCAGTAGTTTCCATGGAAACAAAAGGTCCATGGTTTCCAATGGAAACAAAATAAAAGGTCGGTACGAGCAGTTACCACGGAAACAAAATTTTCGTGGTTTCCAAAGAAACAAAATAAATGGTCCGCAGTTTCAAGGGAAAGAAAAGGTCCATGGTTTCCAATAGAAACAAAATCGTCAGGTTGTGACAGAGGGAAGAGGGAATATCTTAATTTCTGTGAACCAATTATTTTGCGCCGCAAGGAGAGGAACTCTCTGGACATCGGCTGTTTTGAAACTCAAGCTTCGCCTCATTTGTTTTAGCAAACTGATGATGATCAGATAATTTTACCGCATGCAGCGGTAGGAAGAAAGAGATATGCGCCATAATACTGAAAGCAGCAAAGTCTAAAAGTACCTACCTACCTATAAGAAAGAGGTTCCATCCTATATGCCTATTTTGAGAGCGGATGGAAAGATGAGAGAAAAAAGGAACCAAAGATGAGGACATGTTTATAGGTACTTGGATCTGCGGAAGCCCATGCAGTAACGGATAGAAATAGAGTTCTTTTGTGTGGATGGAAGAACAGGGTGCTTCGAATAGGGTCACAGCACTGTGGCGACCGTTGCTGGATTTGTGTGTATGGAAACCAGGAGACAAGTCATGAGACCACAAAGGGACGCCGAATTCTTTCCTTTGTCGAATTCCCCCATTTTGGAGGTTGCATGCTTCAAAAAGGGCTGCTAAAGGAGGAGCTGCTGAATGAGGAGCTGCTAAAGGAGAAGCTGCTGGAGGAGGGGTTGCTAAATGAGGTGCTGTTAAAGGAGGAGCGTTAGAGCGAGCGGCTGGTAAAGGAAGAGCTGCTAAAGGGGGTTGCTAGAGGAGAGGCTGCTAAAGGAGGGACTGCTAAAGGCGGAGCTGCTGGAGGAGGGGTTGCTAAATGAGGTGTTGTTAAAGGAGGAGCGTTAGAGCGAGCGGCTGCTAAAGGGAGAGCTGCTAAAGGGGGGTTGCTAGAGGTGAGGCTGCTAAAGGAGGGACTGCTAAAGGTGGAGCTGCTAAAGGAGGAGCTGCTAGTATGCTAGGGTAGGAGCTGCTAAAAGAGGAGCTGCTAGAGAAGGGGCTGCCAGAGGAGGGGCTGTTAAAGGAGAAGATACTAAAGGAGGCGCCGCTGAAAGAGGATCTACTAGAGGAGGGCCTGCTATAGAGGAGGGCCTGCTAAAGGAAGAGCTGCTAAAGAAGGGCCTGTTAAAAGAGGGGCTGCGAAAGTAGGAGCTGCTAGAGGAGGGGCTGCTGAAGGCGTGTTTTCTGGCCTTGGAATGTGTTCCACCCTACCTCCAACACGGTTCAAACATGCCGAATTCATGCAAACGACAAAAAGCAAAAAGGGGACGCTGGTCTCTTTTCATCCTGGTCTTTTTGGGTGAAGATAACTTTAGACTATGAGGTGAGGTAAACCTGCGCGGATAAAGGTGACATTTAGCCCCGGTGAGGAAAACCTAGGTGACATTTTCGGGGTAGACCAATCCAATAGGTGTATGACCACCTGATACCAAAAGACACCGATTGCATTGGCCAAAGTGAGGTAACGTTAGTTACTAAAGCAAGCACGAATTTCCAAACAAGTTTTGGAACATGAATGTGCGTGAATGTTTGCTGTCACAGCACCTGTCCATGGAGAGTTGTGGCGCAATTGTCTCTCGCATAGGCACATGTAAAGTTGCGACTTTTCAGATTTCAGCAAAAACTCCATGCTGCGAAATTAAAGATCCTCCTTTTTGCAGGGGCCAAAATCTGACACCTGTGGAATTTTTTGTGCAATTTGGCGCTTTAATTTATACTGCCTGTGAGAGATATGATTCCCCGCGACACCCCATTACCTATGACAAACCTCCGGCGCAGCCCCATGGAGACGTGAAATCTCTTGCTGCGTGGGTTGCAGCTTTTGAATTGAAGGGGTAAGAAGAGTCAGTCAGTCCCCAGATTACTGCGTCAACATTTAGCTTGTGTTCCCCACAGACGCACCTGTATAAGAGCAATATCAGATAAAGTTTTAAGAATAGAGGCAACAGTTCAATGTGAAAACACATGTTGTTATATGGGAACACTAATTCCGTCACAACTATACCCCTGACCACTCAGCTGCAAAAGTGGACAGTCGCTTATTGACCAACCAGTACCTTTAGTCAAAGCGAGAGAGGTGTGTGAGCCGTTGGTGCTTTTGCCGAAGCAAAATGGGGTAGGCAAAATTAATATTTTCTATATTACTTGTGACGGGGCTCGGGACAAATTCGGTACAGATATACTATAGATAGATACATTTTATGTAATGAATTTTTTTAGAACTAAATAGAAGAAATGAAAGAGGCGAACGGTGGGATGAGAGCAGAGGCGATAACGGAATAGTACCGAAAACCGCAGAGAGAGAGCGTCGACAGGCTAAAACCAGCCTGGAAACCGCACAGAGAAACACCGCGTCATTATTAGCAATGGCGTAACTTTGAAAATTTCGGAATTTTTTATTGTTATTAATTTTACGCCTCCTATCGCGGCATGCTTTTCGGCAGATAGACCTAGTTCGGCGAATGGCTGGCGAGAGACTGATGAGACTCGGCTTGTCGAAACATTGTCCAACGTTCTCTTATGTGATAACTGAAACATGAAGTCTACAGAGTGGACATTTGCTGAAGTTGGCATGTGTCCAAGAGGTGGCAATTTCAAGGGTCAAATGCACGTTCAGGTACCCGACTTTTCTTGTCAGATTTTCATGAGAAGCGCTCACTTGGAGACTTCCAATTCGAAATCCCCTTGATCAAGACAAATTCATATCATTCTCTTTCTTTCCCCGGGACCTCAAGTTGTGGAGACCCTTCTGATCAGGTCCCCTTTGTCAAACTCCAGTCAATTTTTGAATTCTAAACCCTATATGCGTGGACAGAAAATCTCTCATCATAGAAAATTCGCCACCCTTCACATGTGTTTGTCCTTGTTTATATCATTTTTGTTTCACCTTCTTTCCACCTGCGCAGACATTTTTGTCATTAAATTTGTCTTTTTCCTTATTGTCATACTTTTGCATCAAGAATTGAGCTAATTAAAGAGAACTGTCATGAATAATTGTGAAGTTCATTCCTTGTTGAGTTTGCAACGGCATTTGCCAAATCAAGAACCGCACTGTGGCTGCGAACATGAGCGTCTAGAAAAAAGACCGTAACATAGCAACTTGAGAGAGAATCCTTTCTGTACATAGATATACGGATATTTCCCAACAATACAATGACATGGGCTCAGAAAATAAAATATTCCATGAAAAGTATCCTTTTCCCTTGAGTTCCGCGGACTTCGCTTGATTTTTTGGTTTCTTGATTTTTTTTCTGAAAAAATCTATTCACCCATTATTTTTCCAATTCGATTATCTTTTCCAATTTGCGATGAAAAATACTTTCGCAATTTCTGACTGAGGATGAAGTTTTAAGCCGTGGTAATTTCTCCAAGGGATTCCGATAGAGGTGCATTTTTTTTTTCTTTCTCAAAACAGACCTTAGCTTCGACTGAACCACGGCCCGTGGTGCGTGGGATTTTATGGTGATATCATTTGTGATATCACGGTGATTTTTTAGGGATAGATATTGGACTGTAAATTTTCAAGGGTGTCTCATTAAACCTGACAATTCAACAATGCTTTTTCCTTTGTTTTCAGAGCCGCAACAGAGCCCTGTGGATGAAAATCACGCGGAGAAATAGAAATTATAGTTTTTCTGCTCATCAATGAGACAGTCGGCCGCATTCCTCATTGCAACTCACGCTCACGTTCAACTCGGCAGCCAACTCAATGGATAGATCTGTAATGCGAAAATTTCATTTCTTTGCACAACACTTATTCGACGGTATTCCCCAAGCAACTCACCCTCATTATTTTCGGCAGGGGCTTTGTCACTTTGTTTTCTTCCCCTTTCAAATCAAAAGCTGCAACACGCATGCCGCAAATTATACAAGTTGCATGCCTGCGAATTTCGGCAGGGGCTAAAATGCCCACATTCATTGTTTGTACCCCTTTCAATTCAAAAGCTGCAATTCACATTCCGAGAAATTAGGAAGTTGCGTGTCCTTCGTATTTGGCAGGGGCTCACCACTACCCTGCGAACTGTTCGTTGCGTTCATTGCTGTCATTCATCTTTTCGATACACCTGGAAACTCCTTTGGCAAACACCCGGCATTGAAGAAATTGCCATCACTGCTTCACGTAGCTTATCGGCCGTATATTCCCTGTTGCAACCCGCCCTCAGGTTCAACTCAATAACCAGTTCAATAGATAGATATGTGTTGCGAAAATTTAATTTCTATGCACAACGCTCATTCCTTTTCCATTGTTGCATTGAAAGATGCATCCGTCTGTTGAATTGGCTATTGAATTGATTCTGAGGGTGAGTTGCAATGGGGAATATGGCTGAATAACATATTCAATGGATAGATTTGTGTTTGAGTAAATTTCATTTCTATGCACAACGCTCATTCCTTTTCCATTGTTGCATCGAAAGATGCATCCGTCTATTGAATTCGCTATAAAGTTGAACCTGAGGGTGAGTTGCGATGAAGAACGCGTCCGATTGTTTGTCAATAAAGAGAGTCATGAAAAAGATGCCTATGTGCATTTGAATGCTGACAATCAGATATTTGCAACAGTTGATTCTCACCGAAACTGAGCATCCACCAATGAATCACTGCAATCCTGCAGTGCAAGCCAGCAGCAGAAGCGGGATGGCCAGTATTGATCCGTCAGTTGCGACGGAGGGGGTAGGGATGCCACCTGGTTTGACCACTAACACTCAACATTATTTTCCCACTGCTAGTGTCAACATGTCAACATTTCACGCAATTTCGTCACCTGTTTCAGTCGCTGCGAACTTCGGGCTACCTTCCCCACCCATCCCAACTGGGATCACTGCTCGCCTTCCTGCTCCTGTAGTGCAAGCCAGCAGCAGAAACGGGATGGCCAGTATTGATCCGTCAGTTGCGACGGAGGGGGTAGGGATGCCACCTGGTTTGACCACTAACACTCAACATTATTTTCCCACTGCTAGTGTCAACATGTCAACATTTCACGCAATTTCGTCACCTGTTTCAGTCGCTGCGAACTTAGGGCTACCTTCCCCACCCATCCCAACTGGGATCACTGCTCGCCTTCCTGCTCCTGCAGTGCAAACCAGCAGCAGAAGCGGGATGGCCAGTATTGATCCGTCAGTTGCGACGGAGGGGGTAGGGATGCCACCTGGTTTGACCACTAACACTCAACATTATTTTCCCACTGCTAGTGTCAACATGTCAACATTTCACGCAATTTCGTCACCTGTTTCAGTCGCTGCGAACTTCGGGCTACCTTCCCCACCCATCCCAACTGGGATCACTGCTCGCCTTCCTGCTCCTGCAGTGCAAGCCAGCAGCAGAAGCGGGATGGCCAGTATTGATCCGTCAGTTGCGACGGAGGGGGTAGGGATGCCACCTGGTTTGACCACTAACACTCAACATTATTTTCCCACTGCTAGTGTCCACATGTCAACATTTCACGCAATTCCGTCACCTGTTTCATTCGCTGCGAATTTCGGGCTACCTTCTCCACTCATCCCAACTGTGATCACTGCTCGCCTTCGTGCTCCTGCAGTGCAAGTCAGCAGCAGAAGCGGGATGGCCAGTGTTGAATTGTCAGTTGCGATGGAGGGGGAGGGGATGCCACCTGGTTTGGCCACTAACACTCAAC
>JASGXE010012899.1:0-12469 GCA_030068105.1 Sinentomon sp. SZTP_YWyxl
CCCCCCAATTACAGATATAACTGGAACGACCACACAGAGCACACCCCCACACACCACTATTCCCAGATTGGTCCACATTGATTTTCCTGGAAGTGTGACCTTGGGGGTGGGGTTAATTTTGGGGCAAGAAGTGCCTAATTTTCTTTCTGCACGTGGTGTGGGCATTGCTTGGTAGACATGCAAGTGCACAGTCTTAGTTTCAAATTTGAAACCTGGGTCCACTTGCCCACTTGAAAGAAAACCTTGAGAATTATTGCTGAATTAAAACCCCATCGAAATTTAGGGTCGGGGTGGGGTGGGTTTGGGCACTCTTACCTGTTAGGTGGGGTGGTCAGAAAATTTCATTTATATGCGAATCTGCTTCAACCCAACTGTCATTTCTTCTTCTGATGTTGATTTTGTGTAATCAATCGTCTAAATCTCCACGTGCCGGAATATGTCTATTTGTTTAAACCGATCATTGATGAACTTCGGAGAGAACTTAACAATTGAATGATTAAACGCACTTTTAATTGACATCTTTTCCGTGTTTTTCTTTCTTCCTCGACACACGACGCGTTTCGGGGCGTCACGCTCCCGTCGTCGACCAGCACCTGACGACGGGAGCGTGACGCCCCGAAACGCGTCGTGTGTCGAGGAAGAAAGAAAAACACGGAGAAGATGTCAATTAAAAGTGCGTTTAATCATTCAATGTCTATTTGTGTTTCAAATTCAAATTGATAATCAAAATTTGCTGTGCTAGTTCTCATAACATCTCACTGATTTTTATGTTTGATTGTTTTTTTGTTTTTTGTTAGGAGTGTGGTTTGTAATTGCTATGGATATCTCTGTTCTTTCTGTAAGTTTTTGTTCTGTCAAATAGTTGTTCTACGCTGTGGTTAGGTTAGGTGTGATTGTCTGTCTGTCTGTACTTCCTTCTGGTGTTAGAATCTTCTTGATCACATTAGAGTTGCTACAGGACTACTTGTGTATAGTGGCGGCGGAATTAATGTACCCACACATGTGTTTTTCACATTTAACTGTTGCCTCCGAAACTTTTTTTTCTTTTTTCTAGTCTTATGCAGGCGGTAGAAATGAAAGCGCCAGACTGCAACAAAGCGTTCTAGAGGTGTCATATTTTGACCTCGCCTATGAAAGAGGATCTTTAATTTCTGCAGCAGAGAGTTTTTGTCGAAATCTGAATGGGCGCAATTTTTTCTACATGTATCAGTACATTAATTCCGCCGCCGCTATACTTGCCATGGAAGGGAGGAGGGGACAGAAACTACTTGGGGGGGGGGGGTGTTTAACTTGTGATCTCTCTTCTCGAGAGTACATCGCTGAGGACACTTCTTGGCAACAATCTCTGCTCTCTGAACCAGGGAGGGACCACACCATGACCTTGTGAAAAATGAAACTGTTAGCTCAGCATTTGGAATGTTCTCTTTCTCTCTGAGGTAGGTGGATGAGACATCAGACAGACTGCTCTCTCAGAGAATGCTGTTTGCATTCACTCAAAGGGAACAACATTTGACTAAGGTCTCACTTGGGACCTTTCTCAACGCTGACAAAACGCCCCCGACTGTAAGGCTAGGTTAGTTTGGTTGGCGATGATTTGGATTTGATACCTGTTTTTTTCTTCTTCTCACTGATCATTCAATTACCATTGTTTTCCAATTGGCTAGAAGTTTGGTTTGTACCCGTTTGCATAGATTTCTGCATAGATAGTCATGCATTCTTTTCTGATTCTTTTCTTTTCTCCTATGCCCTTTTGATATTTTTTTTATTTTCCTCGTTACAATTTGGGAGAATTATTGTCACTCTGCCATGGTTTGTTTTGAATTTGAGTCCAAAATGGAAATATGGTGGCCTTGCAAACCAAAGAGATGAAATGTGGGTCTTGGTTACCTTTGTGTGGGCTCCAATTCTCACCAGAGATGATCTCGCTGCCTATTATGGGACATAGAAAGAAATCCAACAAATCCCACTTTCATTCGTTCTTTTGAGGACAGTAAAGTTTCTTCCGGACTGCTTTTTTCTCAGGGCACCATGAGAGATAGTCCAGATTAGAAGTGGGTGTGGATTGGCCTGGGGGTGGGGGGAGGAAAGTGAGGCCATTTTGGGCCAAATGTATCATGATAATGAATGGTCCCCGATCCATTCAGAAGATAAAAAAACACTGCCGAATTGGCTTCATCAAGGTATGGAGGGACATTCACAATGCACATACAAGGATTGCATGTTTCTCTTGGGGGGGGGGTGGTCAATAGTCGAACACAGTCTCAACCGTTCTGGCAGTGCAACAATGTTTACAACAAAGTTGTAACAGGATGCTGCAACACAAAAAGAAAGGAAGCTGTGTGAAAAAGCAAGTTCTTTTGCTCTCGATATTGGCCAGAACTTTGTCATCCATTAAGGAAGGACCTTCATCAAGGAGGGGGATGGGGAGGGGAGGGTGAGGTCAAGTAGGTGGTTTACTTCTCCCTGTTAGGTCAGAGGTCTCACGAGGACAGGGATAGGGACAGGAGCATCTGGATGGGGGGGAGGAGGAGGCGTGGAATTGTGAAAACGGATTTTGACAAACTCATCGGAATTATCAATCACCACGCTTCTGCCATGCTCTTGTGCTGTTGTAGTGGAAAAAACCTTTCAAAAATGCTGTAACATGTAAACCTGATCATGATCACAAACAGATAGTGTCAAGAGGGAGTGCTGATCTAACTTTAACTTTAGTTATTTGTTTTTCCATTTTGCCATGGTGATTTTTCTGGAATTTGTTTTTTTTTTGATGTTTTATTGAAGAGTGTTTTGTTTGTGTAATCATTTGTTTTCAGCATAAAAATACAATTTCCAAATTTGTGGGGAGAGAGGGGGAGAGACATGAGTGAGGGGGTTCTTTCCGGTAAATTTTGTGGTTCTAACCGGGGAGGTTATCTGTTTGTGATGTGGGGGAGAGGGAGAGACATAAATGAGGGGATTCTTGGGGTGAACAGGGGTAGCTGAGGGTGTTTGGCCTGATCGGAGAATAGTGAACAATTTTTTATCGGGGTGTGGTGTATGAGTACGGCCTGTCCTGAGGCACCTTTTTTAGCTTTGCGGACAGTCATGGAATCTGTTTATAATTGTTTTTTTTTTGGGCATTGGGACACCTTTGGGGTAGCCTTCCGTGACACGCTGATGGTAATTGACGAATCTGTCGAAAAGGTGCCTATTGACATATCAACGCATGTCATGTGTCTTTTTGGGGCGATTTGTCCTGTTATCACTTGAAGAGCTCATTTCATCCAGATGGGCAGTCGTCAATTAATGAAATAATAAAATTAATGGGTTGGGGTGGGGTGAGTTGGGTTGAGTTTGATTCTTGGTGCAAATGCTCTGTTTTCTGTGGTTCTGACAAGTTGCCATATCATTTCTCGTTTTTTCTTGCAATTTTGTTCAGTGTCAATTTTGTTTCAGTGTCATTGTCCGAATGCGTTATCAATCTAATTTTTTTTCTTTTCTCCTTTATTTTTATCATCATTTTATGACAGTGAGTGGTATGGTGTGAAAGTGCATTGTAACTTAAGAAAAAAGATAATTATTATCATTCTTAATCATTACACAACAACTATATTCGGATAACTTTATCTGCTATTTCTTATTTTATTGTCCACGACCCTGTCTTCTTTTGCTGCGCTCTTCCAAATGCTTTTTTACTTCTTCATCTGATCAACAGTCACACAGCTTTCTTCTTCTTCTGGCCAACCAACCCGCGACAGGAACGTGCGCGTACGCATTTCCACAGAAAATTGACTAGCTTTTCTCTAACCTGGGGCCACCCAACCCCTCTTGAACAGTCATCTCTTCTCTTTCAGTCTCTCAGATCTGACATTTTCACCAGTTGTGCATCAAAACACGAGGAAAATACTTCCAACTTTCAGGTCTCATGTTATTCAACAAAATGAAAAAGTGCACTTCTGTGATTCCAAAATCTGTGGTTCCCCAAGAACAGAAGAAGCCAACATCATTTGGGAATGGGGATGCTTCAATTTCTGCACTGTCAGCTCATTCTTTGTCACTCAATCCGAAAATTTTCATTGGCTCACAGATTTACGATTTGGGGTGCTGTTGGCAAAATATGGCACACAGCTCGATGTCACACCACATTCGAATCTTCCAAACCAAAATTCAAAAATAAAAGTTACCATCTTCACATCACTCCGAAGCAGAAGCAACGAAACAAAATCGAAGTTTGAAGCCACCAAACTAGATTTATTTATTGTCAACTGTGGTGCGCGGTGGTTTGCCCTGGCCCTGCTGAAGGTCCCGAGTTCGAATCCGGACGTTGACATTTTTTTATATTTTTTAGTTTTTAGAAAATGATTCCAGCTTTTAATCATACTCATGCATGAGTGCACCCTTTAACTGCATAGAATTTGCGAGGTGTTATTCCTGAAAAGCATTTTTCAAGTTTCCCAGCACATTTTTGCATTCTCAAAAATGCTCTTTATTCATTCCTCTCCAGTCTTTCTCTCACTGCTTCTCTCTTTTCTCCCCTCTCCCCCATACCTCCGTACCTCCCTCCTTCCTTCCCGATGGGGCTTTGTTCTTTCTGTCAACTGCTGAGTTTCATATGTGTGTTGATAAGAAGAAGCAGAAGAAAAAAAACAGGAAATAATAGAATTGGTTTTGACAGGGCCATAAATTAAATTGGGTCCCATTCACGAATATAAACACTGAACCAACAACCAACACAAGATGGTAGGAGACCCGATTCTGAAAAGCTGAAAAGCTCTTCTTGCCTCTGTTTGTTTGTACAACACATTGGCACGTACAGAGTCTATGAAATGTCTTCAAACATATAAGAGAAATTTTGAAGTCGTCCAGCTAATTCAGGGGCCATCTAATTCCAAGAGGGCTTGGTGCAACTACACACCTTACACGAGTGTTAGATTTTTTGCAACGAACGATACCATGTTTTCTAAATGCCCCCGAGCTAAAACCGAGCTCCTATGTTCGAAAACTTTTGATAAAAGTTGGAAGACAGTGTGAAAGTTCATTCAAGTTGTCATGCCAAATATACCTACATGGCCGATTATGTTCACTCACTGCTGTGAAGTGTTCATTTTCTTTAACCCTTACTTGACCATGGGGTGGTCCAATGGACCACCCAAGTCGAAAAATGGCCACAGTTTTTTTTGCAGGATTGTGACAGCCCTGCCCGTCCATGTATTCCTCAGGCAGGGTGGGGGGGGGGGTTCAGGGTTGAAAGGGCCAGAACATTTCCCCCAGGATTTTTTGAGTTATTGGCAAAGTGGTCCAATGGACCACCTCATGGTTTTAAATATTTTCCATTCCATGAGTGGTCCATTGGACCACAAGCTTAATATTTGGAATAGATGCAATTGTGTATTCCAAAATGAGAGATCTTTGTATCATGAATGTTGTTTTGCCAACCGTTGCCAATTCCACGAACTTTTCTGGAAGTTTCTTTGTGTGGTCCATTGGACCACCTCATGGTATTCCCACAATCTGGGGGTGATCCATCAGACAACTGGAATTTTCTCAGTTATTAACAAGTTAATACACTTTGGTCTTTGTTATTTTCTCTAGTCAGTGTTGTGGAATAGCTCTCAAAATGGCCGAACAATGGCGACCTACGTCTCAGCCATCTGCATCAAAGCCAATCAATGTCTGTTGTCATTTCTTCTGTCCGATTTTCAATCTATGACTGGAGAAGATCTATTTTTTGACTGATTAGCCTAATTGGATCTTTAATGATGCTTTCTGAGTGGGTGGTCCAATGGACCACCTCACGGTCTACTTTCGACTATTTTTTTTTATTTTTTTTTCTGAAGGACAAAAACAAAAATTCAGCTTTGGGCAATGCCATGTTGTTCACTGGCACTGTTTTGAAGAGTGTGGGTGATATTTTGGAATTTGGAATAAGAACCAGTGTTTTGTGATGTTTTGTAAAAAACCAGTATTTTTTATGCGCATAAAGCACCAACCATTCACCAGTTCAGAGCAATTAAAAAAAAAAACACGGACTGCATTCATCATTGTTCCCACATAAAATCAAATCTCACATCGAAGTTGAAAGTTTGAAATAGTCACACTGTTGAAATGTCTAACTGATTTAAAAATTTAAGGTCACAAAGATGACACTGGAAAATCAAGGCAAAATCACGTTTTTTGACCTATCGCATCCAAAAAATATGGGAAGAATCGGTGCTATCTCAACCAAAATTTGGGTCAGAGCTCAAAATTGATCAAATAAAATATAAATTGACCCCATGACATGCTTACTAGCTTAGAAGTGGGGGAGGTCCAATGGACCACCGCATGGTACTCCACGGTGCTAAAAGAGCACGGTAAAGTAAGGGTTAAGACTACCTGTGCATTTTACATGAAGTTTTGTGCAAAATGATGCCCCGACGCAACGCTGATTGCTGTGTGGCGTTTCGCTTATCTTGAATTTCTTTCTTAACTGCTTTTCTTTGTTATTTTTTTTTTGTTTTTTGTGAATTCACGCCCACATGGAATGGGTATGCCCCGCCCCAAATGAAGGCATCGTAAAGATAACTTACTGGTTCCCTCCGGCAACGACCTGAGCTGGCTAAAGATAACATAACCGTTTTTGCTACAGCCAGGGAATCTTGAGCAAACAGCACTTCTCTCACCTCCGCTGTTTATCTGCGTGTGTGTGTGTGTGTCACTGTTCTCATTGACATTTTTCAAGTTCATTTTCAATTGCTGTGTGCATCAAAATCAAACAAATGAGCCAACTCTAATATCCTACCTCATCACCCCTTTCCTGATCCACTCTACCATTTCATTTCAGGTTTGAATGAGATGTCATTTCAGGTTTGCAGTTTGCACATCAATATTCAAATATTGGGGGGGGCAATATTCAGAGAAGGAACTCAGCACCGACACTCTCGTATACTGCGGGGGGAGCCCCCCAGATTTGAAATTTTTAAATTTGGCAATCACTTAGAGTCCAATGTTCATGTTATGGCGGTCGAAGGGCGAGGCAAGCGAACCACTGGGGGCATTTTTCGTCAGCGAGGGTCTGTCGCTCACCCCTGCCCGTTTAATGACGTCCCTGGCTCCACCCGAGGGACTTTCTGATCTCCTCCAGGTTCATGATTAGCTTAATCGACGAACCATTTTCTCGGAAGGATTTTTTTTTATCAGTTAATTTTAACAAGATTGAGTGTTGAGATGAAGCAGTGAGGGTAACCTGCAGCTCATACCCAACTTAAATCAACGCACAACTGGGCATTACTCATACACAAGATGAATACAAAAATTAACACAAATTTTCAACCTGCCTTTTTGAATGAACCTTTTGTTTTGGGAATGATTGCGAAAGCAGGCAGATTCCGAGACAAGATCATTTCAATAATTGTTGTTTGTGTTGTTCATAGCATTGAGACTTCATTTCATGATTTTGTTGCAAGTCCGCCAACTATATACGGAGGTTTCGTGAAAAATGCAATGGTACAAAATATTACGAGAAATGGAAGTTTCTTGGGAAGACGGCACTGGCACATGAATTGTTGAAAAAGACTGTCAACTGTGGGCTTTGGTTGAAGTCGTTTTTTCTCAAAACATAGCCCGCTGATCATTTTTCTCCATTTGTGTGGCATGGGGATGGCCAAGCGGGAAAATTGTTTTCTTTTTTTGCCCAGAACTGTTTGTCTTTTTTGTTCAAACGACGAGCTGTTTTCCCGCTGTCAAGCCATTCAGGACCAGTGAACTCTGGTTTAGAACGTCATCTTTTCGGTTTTCTTCCCAAAAGCGTTTTTTCCGCAGTGGTTCGTTATTTATCATCATCCAATTAAACGTGGGATTACTTTTAAGCATTGTGCCTTCTGCGGCGATATCTGTTTGCTCATGTATACATAGGTGATTTATACTGGCATAAATAAAATACCAACAAAGCCTTTCTGAGCCATAAAAAGGGCTCAAAGGAGTGTCATGCGCTCAGTAAACATGATTAAAACAACGTGGCTGGAAGCAAGCATCATCACAATAAACCATGGAAGAACGTGGTAAAATTAATCATAATCAAACATGATAATAATTGTCCTGACTCCTGAGAGATGGTAGCACATGATCTTTGCTTTGGCTTCCGTTCCGTAAACGTCCGAACGACGTCACCAACGATGACACAGACAGAAGGAGAAAGAAAGACGTGCTCTGATACCAACGTAGGTATTCCTGGAAGACGGCGAAGTTGAAGCAGAACAAGATTGATTGTGCATCGCCTGAAATGGGAACGGATGTTGAACAAACAAACGCTAAACGCACTGAAGAAACTGAAACTGGTTTTATGAATGACTTGTTGTGCCAATTGCAACCGAGGACGCTCTCTCTCTCTCTCTCTCACTCTTTCCATGATGCTCATGGCCTATAAAAGAATAGCTCACAGCAGTCCAAGCAGACAAAACAACCAGGACAATCCCCTGAAGAGGATCACATATCATCACGAAGGCACATTCAGTCGAAGCGCAGTTCCCTAAGCGATCAAAAGCAATCGACGGAGGTGATCCTTCAAAAGAATCAGCCAAGGATCACAGGAGTTGCTATCAAAAGTAAAGGACCAAATCCCAAGGATAAGGAGGCGACCACATAAACTCATCCATCGCATCCGTCAGCCATGAGGAGCAATCGTGTGACTCGGACTCTGTCAAAAGCCAAACGTTGCTCTGGTGCTGGTGCAGTTTCATTCTGGTCTGCTGTGGTCGTGATCTTCGGTGGTGCTCTGGTGTTCGCCTCGTTACCAGCTGAAACCGAATCTCTTTTCAACATATCGTTCACAAAGTGTTAGTTAGTTGACAACTATGAACTACCTAATCCTTCTCACCGTCCGACGTGTCTGCCTCACGTGGCTCTCACTAGAATAGAAAAGGCTTTCAACCGGGTTTTGCCGGTGCCCGGTTTCGGTACCATTCGATGGTGGATTTTCGATGTTCTTTTGCCATTTTCAGCAGTAGTCGCTGTATGCTTCTCTTCTCCTTTTTGCCAATAATTATCGAGAAAAAATACATACGTAGCCATTCTGAATACCCGGGCCATAGGCGAGTTTTTCAGACTTTTAAAGCACGGGACAATGTAATTCCCAATTTCGCATGCGTCGCAAAACACATTACATGAAGGAATGCATTTAACAGCGCTGAATGCATTTAACAGCGCTTACTTGATGAGGAATAACATTGCCCCGTTCTTCAAAAGTCTGACAAAAATCTCCTATGGCCCGGGTATTTTGAATATCCGAGTATAGCGAAATGCAATGCGCAAAAGCAAATTCGCGAAATTGGCTTCCCATTCCAATTAATTTTGTCAGGAATTCGGAAAACAACCGCTATACCACCGAAGAGATAGATGGTCCTTTTTCTGCTTCTATGGGTGCCGAGAACTCGGCCATATACTCGAAAAGTACCAAGGAGGAATTTGAGGGTTTTGTTTTCCAATATACGAGTTGCTCTCAGTCAATCTGAATATCCTCTCCGATTTTTCGAAATGCACGCATGCTCGTTACTGGTAGGACGTACAGTGCTGGGAAAAGTTAATGGAACCACACATGCAATTCAAATGCAATTTTGACAGCCTGTGAAACATTTTATTCCGCAACAAAAAATTAGCGCCAAGTATCCCCTTTTGTCACCGAATAAGAAAAACGAATGTGAAATTTTTCAAAAAAAAAAAAAAATAAATAAATAATAAAATTGTTGAAGCAAAATTGTTGAAAGAGATGTGAACAAATTTGAAGAAATCTGGCACTTTTTTCATCATCGTTTGATGCAGGCAGCAAAGAGAAAGTTTCGGAGGCAACACTACATTCATTGACCGCCAATATCATTTGATCGCCCTTTACATATTTATTGCATTGAAATTGTATTTGTGTGCCATATACTTTCTCGATACTAACTGCACACTGAAATAATTTAGATTGATATTGTTGGGTATTTGCCTGCGCATTACGCTGCGAGGAATCCTATTTCGCTCCAAAAGCATGCTCTTCAGAGAACATGAGCTCGGTCAATGAAGTGATATTTGCAGTAGGTATCATTGTTCAGCTGCGCAAAACCACTGATGATTTGATATCATTTTGGTCCTTCAATCCCGTTAATTTTCATGTGTGTTTCTTTTCCGATTTGGTATGGACTTTTTTCATTTGCCCTTTTTCTGTTCTTTTTCATGTTTTTCTCACAGACACTTCGATCAATGTGGTGTTTATCATTCCTCCGGGCAACACCAACGGTCTCGATCCTCAGGCTGTTGTCATTCCACCGATCTACCTGCCCCAGTCGACCACCTTTGGCCAACTTCGCTCTCTGATCCTATCAAGGGCTCCGATGGCCTTTCCCGATCTGCCAAATTTGGGTATCGAAGGACTCCTGGCGTTGAGCTTCAGATTCGGATTGGGAGCTGATTTCATTCTCGACAACTCTCTTCCAATCGGATCATTTGCAATCGGTGGTTCCCTCTCGCTTGAAGTTTTCCTCGGCGTCTTGGCACCAGCTGTTCCTCTTGTCAAATAGTCTGCTCTCTACGGCCTCTCTTCTACTCTTCCCCTTCTCCCTCTCCCACCCCCTCTTCCCGTTCTCTCTCTTTCATCCACACCTTCCTCGCCCTCTCCACCTGTTTGCCACTCTTTCCCTGTGTCGATGCTTTGCTCTGTTGTGAGAAAGGAAAATAAAATATCAAATCTATAACTTTGGTTTTTTGCAAGAATTTTGCAGCCTGGTTTATGAAATTTCTGTTGTTGCCCAATTCCACATCCAGGCAGCCTTAATTGGTCCAGTGAAAGTGGTCCGGAAAAAGAACAGCAATTGAAAAGATCAATGGGAGGTATTGTTCAGTTGGTTCAACATTTTTTGGCGAACAAAAGTTTTTCGGTTGTTGGGCAGAAAAAAATCGAATTTGCTTGGGGAAATCCTTCTGGCTGACGGTGCAATCACGAACGTGACAGGATGGTTTTTCACATGCCATAATCAGCTCATCCAGCATCCTGGATGGCAATCCTGCAAGTTTGAATTATTGGGTCGATTTTTTAAACGAAGCCCATATTTTAGGCCGCGGATTCTTTTTCTTTTGTGTACAAAATTGCATTCAAAATGAAAATAATCCGCGGCCTAAAAGATGGGCTTCGGGTAAAAAATCGGCCCATGGTAGCCATATTATTGGGACTTGGCTCACCCTCCGCACACAGTAGCTTTTGTTTGACCGACCAACGTCGATTTGCTCTGCGGGGTGGGACTTTTTGCAATCGCCGCATTTGAGCTTTTTGTTGCTGCAGAAAATGGACGCAGGCACAGGCCATCTGCGAAATAGTTAGGAATGTTTTGCAAGACTGCCGAATAAAACTTCGGGAGTCCCCTCACCCACTCACTGCTCGCAATTCGACTCTCCCTATCATCTTTCCGCCGACTTTCCCTCTCTCTCTCTCTCTTCCCTACCTTTCCCTTCCATTCCAGGCATACGTTTTCCTTTTTCCTTTCGGATTAATATTTTAATATGGATGCTCAGTAAAAGCAAAAGGGCGGTTCTCTTCCGTTTTTTCTTCTGTTTTTCTTTCTTTCTCTCTGAGATCATGATTTCCTGGGTTGGGCAGTTGCGAGTGGAAGGTGGAAGGGAGGGGAAAGCGGTTGAGAAATCTGCAGCTGAAAGCATCCGGGTTGTTATATAATACCTAACGGTTTTGTTTCTTTCGGCGGAAATATAATGTAAAGTAACATGCCTGTTGCGTTGTTATGCTATGGTCTCAGTGAGGACCGATTCATTTTATCGCAGCAGGCTTCCTCCTTCAAGCATGATAAATGGCTGAAAAAAACTTATCCCCTGCCTGGTCAATGCTGGCCTCTTTTAGACCCCCGACTCTCTCCCCTTCCCCACCCAACCGATCCCCACCCACCCACCAAAACTGTTTTAGAATGCAACAATGCAACAATGCAGCTGTTTTAGGTTTTAAAAGCAACCAGCGGACCAACAACACAGAAAAAAAAAACGCTCTGCTTTCAACTCTCTCTCTCATTCGAGCTCATTCTTTTCCCATGTTTTCACGTTTTTGCTGATTTTTTCCTCGAAAGGATAAAACACTGTTCTGGGCCATACTTCCAGCGAAGGGGCGGGGATTTGGCGTTTCAGGAAAATAAAATTTATGTGTTTGTTTTTAACCCTATTGTCCGAGGGGCGTGTAACCGCTTTTCCTGTGTTCTTGTGGTGGCTGAACTGAGTGCTTGCTTTTCCGGGGGTAGCAAGGGCAGGGGGTAGGGGGATGTGAAAAAAATGTAAAGGGGCACCGTACCCTCATATTTTGCGAACGGTGTCATGGAGTTTGGCGGGGAACTCCCTTTCCTCTGTGTGTGTGTGCCTTGAGAAGCTCCCCCTTTTCTACAGGAATTCGGAAGACCAACCGTTTGAAAAAAACAACCGAAGGGTTCAGTATTTCTCACGGGCCCCTTCACTTCAATTTCACCTGCCCAACAGGCATTTTTTG
>JASGXE010012900.1:0-13210 GCA_030068105.1 Sinentomon sp. SZTP_YWyxl
CGGGCAGAATTCGTGATTTTCGAATCGAATCATCGATTCGAATCGAAGATTTGCACAGCCCTAGCAAAAGGTGGGGCACCTACCTTACCTAACAAACACTACCTACCTACCTATCGAATTCGTTTAGGTAGGTACCTTCCTGTCGATATTTTTTGCTATCTGTACTTATGGGCATCGAATTCATGTTTCGGGTATAGGAAGGTAGGCATTGATTGGTATCGGCGTCGGTAGGTATGTTGGTAGATCAATAGGTACCTAGTTTTCTGCACTTTTAATATCTGTATCGACCCAAGCAGCATTACCCTTAGAGCGTTAGGTATACCACCAGTAAACCACTTCTTAATTTTGCTTTGGATTCAGATTCGGGTTCGAGATTCGAAGCAAAAGATTTGGATTCGCAAATTTGGGATTCGAAACAAATGGGTGGGATTCGGATTCGCAAAACACGGATTCGAAAAAATGTCACAGGATTCGGATTCGGTTCGGGTCTTTACCTGCAGATTCAGATTCGTCTTTCTGGGATTCGGATTCGAGCTCGAAAGATTCGGATTCGGTTTATTTGGATTCGAAGTGGATTCGCACACCCCTACAGCAGAGTATGTAGAAGAAAACTGATGGGCAAATGCCTCAACCTTTTCGGATGGTGAACTTGCTAGGCCATCTTGAAGGTTTAAAGACGGGATACAAACTGAACCACGGAACCTATTATTCACCTGCTTCCAGGCATTTTGCAAAGTTCCACGGGAGTTGGAGTTGCATGAGCCGGACCTCAGAGAAAGACTAGAAAGGAGGTTATTTTCATGGTGAAGTTTTGCAGCAGCAAGGTCAGAACAGAGAGAATCATAGATTCTTGAGTAAAGCTCAGAGTAGTGGCGAAATTTGCAGTATTTTCTGCACTGACGAGAAAGATGGCGAATATGCGGGGGGTAGTTGAAGGAGAAGGAATTGGTTCTGGGCCTAATGAGGCGAGTAGGCACAAACTGACTGATGCCGTGGTGAATTATGGATTCAAAATCGCACCAGAGGGGGTTGATGGAGCTACCACATCTCGAGCTACCACATCCACCGCATCATAAAGTGACGAAGTCGGCAGGGATTCTCAACTTTTTGGTGGTTTAGGTTTAGTTTTCGAATCACGAGTACCTGTGCAGGAAAGTTCAGATTTGCATCTGTTTTTCCCCTGTTTGCACATCGTTTTCTGTTCATCATCATCATCATCATCGTGGAGTCATATGGATTAAAAGCCATTCGGCTGGTGGTCCGACCATTTACCTTGTTGCACACACCTTGGGCTCGCAAGGTGAACTATGCCCCATAATCGTAGCCCATTTCTGCTCTGCATTCAACTGAAACTGTTGCTTCTTCCTTAGTGTGCTCTGGACGACCTTGGAACAGTTGTTTCAGCCTTGACTTTACCTAGGTACCTAACAGTGCCAACTTTGTCAGATTTGTCAACTTTCTCTTGTGTAAGAAGTGACACACAAAACAGTGTTCCATATTTTGCGTTCGCTGGTGTCGGGACATACATTGACCTTGTTTGAGAAGCCTTCAGTGGTCACTTCTGTGACTGTGAATCCAGTGTGCAGGACATTAGGTACCCACAAGGATATGGCATACACCAACTGCATTTTGTTGGTCTCAATTTCATGTTGACCAGTGTGCTAGTGCTGGACAGTGGACAGTGGACATGCCTAACTGGTGGAACACCAGGTCTACATAGAGCAGCATCCTCTTCAAATAGAGGCTGCTCATCTGATGCCACTCGGTGTGGCACATGGGAACTTGCTTCAAGCACAGCAAGGAACTTGCTTCAAGGCATTCTATCATGGCTGATGCCTTTCACAAGCAGGCTCTCGTCGGTACCTATACTTCATGCTTCTGTGAACATATTCTTTCCGACCAACTGCTGAGCTATTTTCTGCCTCATAGATCTGTGTGCTTCTTGAGCATGTCACATGGTGGTGCCAAGAAGTTTCAAGGTTCGTTTTATCTTTATCCTTTTGTCTCTTTGGTATTGGTCTCATTCTTTTCAGAAAACACGTTTTTTAGGTAGGTTACAGCATCAAAGGTGAAATTTAAAGATTGAGTTTGGACGCTGCTGAAATTCAAGGGACGTTCCCCAAAAAGCATGTTTTTTAATTTTCTTCCCCTTCAGCATAGGCCCAACGTCAAGAATGACGTATGCTGAAGGGGGAGTACCCACTGAAATTGGATTTTTTAATTCAGGCATGAATCTGGTTTTCACAACAAAAATGTGATTGTTGTTTAAAAATCACATTTACTCAAGTTTACACGTTTTTACAAGTTGGTTCCAACCTACCTTACCTACAATGGTTTTTTTGCGTTGCAGAAGGCTCAAGTCTTCTTGCCGACTTCAGTCTTTGCGTTGCAGAAGACTCAAGTCGGAACTTCCAAAAAAGCAGATGATTTTTCCCTGGGTAATTTACTCTGCTTTGGCCTGAGCGATCTAGGATCATCTAGGATTTAAGGCTACATTTGTAGAGGAAGCCTTCTAGTTTCCAAAAATACCAAAATCGTTGAATTTGAACACCATTTGCCAATTTTATGAACAGAGCCAGCGCGACATGGCAGCATCTTTTTGTCTTTAAGCGGGGAAGAGGCCGCGGCTCCCAGGGATTTCAAGGGAGTCGCGGCCTCTTCCCCGCTCAAAGACAAAACGATGCTGCCATGTCGCGCTGGCGCTGTTCATAAAATTGCCAAATGGTGTTCAAATTCAACGATTTTGGTATTTTTGGAAACGAGAAGGCTTCCTCTACAACTCTTCCGCAGGTGGTAACCATGTTGTAATGGAAAAAATTGCACAATCATTGAAAATGCCTGGAAGGAACCCGGAATTTTATAACATTGAAACTCAAGCACTTTTGTTACTCGAATGATTTAGGAGTTTTACCCGACGAAAGGTTGGGATCATTATACATGTGTGGAAGCGCTCATTTTTCAGCTTTGCACCATACGCAACCACTTCAAAATCCGTGGGTTTGTTCAGGAAATATTTAACTTTCTGTGGTCTGCCATTCACTCGCATGTATTCCTTCAAACGTTATGGATGAACTGTTGACGTGAGCGCCGCTCTACCGGCAGGCAACAGCGAATGATGACGCAGCAATGGAATTTTCTCGCAGAGGATACACTATCTTGCTCCATTCATCCTGATATCGCTGCAGCTGCAATTATACACTCACACAATTTACACTCACACAACTGAAGGAAGTGATTGATTGATTGTTGAAATATCAAATTTTCAAGTGTTACGCACCCACATAAATTTGAATGGGTCATTAGGTACACTTTATACGATGCTCCTGTGCAGTTGGTAGGCCAATACTCACAATTCTAATTTTTTGAATTTTGAAGGGGAAAGAGCCGACTGTGAACTTTTTGCATGGGCCCACTTGAGAGCAATTTCATATTCCTGTTTGCAAATTTTTTTTCATTTAGACCGGCACTTCTTTCCAAAATCATGTTTTTTCCAGCACGATTTTGTTTCAGCTTGGTAACTCTGCTTTAGGTACCTAGTTAAAATGCACGGAAATTCTTTACCGACACCTGCAAAATGTTTTTCTCTTATGATTCCAGATTAACTTCTTTTCTTCTCCCATCCGTTGATGGTCATCCAATGGTTGCTGACTTCTTCTGGATGGTTCGTGTGATGTTAACTCAGCCTCTTCTGGAAGGCTACGTGTCAGGCTAGTTAATTTAACTTCTTAGCAAGTTCATTTTGATCCTTCTCGTTCACTGTGCGTAATGAGTTACCTATGATATTGTGTGCAGCTGTGATCAATCCAACCTTGAGCCAAAGGCAAATGTGTTTAGCAAAGGGATTGCCTTAAAAGTGGGGATGATGATTGGGCTGGTTGGTTTATGCTTCCACAGGCTGACGGTGGTATGCACCAAAGCCACAAACCCAAATGCTAAGCTTGAAAAAAGCCAAATCCATGTGCAGATGCACCTCTCTCAACGATGGAAAAGGAGCACTGTTGTGCATAGAAAGAATTTTTTTTTCACCATATTTCACTTCACAAAAATCTGTTGAAACAGAAAATTCTGAAAAAAATTTTTTTTACAATTCTGAAAATTGAAAGAGAATTCTGTTGGAACATTTGATTTGTCTTTTGATTTCTATGCACAACAGTATTCCTTTTCCATCGTTGAGAAAGGTGCATCTGAACATGGAATTGACTTTTTTTTCAAGATTTGGGTTGGGGTTAGTGGATTTGGTGCATACGACCGTGAGTTTTTTGAAATGTTCGACAATTTGATGGAGAACTGAATCCGGCTTCTCACGAGAAGAGTAAAGGAAGGCCATCATTTTCAGAGGCCTGCTGCAATTTTGTACTGTATTATTCAGCAAAAAGGCACAGCAGTATATTCTTCCACTGTCTGTTGTTCAGTTAGAGCTGTATAGTAACAGAAATAATAGGTACCGAATGACTCCCTAACAGAGTTAAATGGGCCCCTCCCTACCTAAGTACATCTGTTTGCAAAATTCATTTCTTTTCAAAAGAAATGCTTTCTTTAATAAGAAATGCTTTCTTTAAGAAGATGCGATGTTTTGTCTCGATGTCAGCTTGAATTCAAGAGGGAAATTATTGAGATTTGCACCTCCCCGGTGTATTGTTTCTCCTGGAATTATCCAGTATTCTGGAATGACAAAAATAAGTGCAAAATGTGCATTATATTGTTTTTTACTGTGACGTTTGAAACTGCAGCTCCTAAACACGTTAAAGCTAAAACAAAATGAATAAGGTTCCTATCTCAAACAGGGCTCAACAAAAATTTAGAATTTAGACGCTTCCGCCAATTCAGAAGTTTGAGGTATCTCTTCCTGCAAGAATTTTTCTAAAGTGTAATCTCGATTATCCGGACCCGGTTTATCCGGATTGCTTTTCAACTTTTTTTTGCAAATTCCATTCTACAGCACTGTATGCATAAACAGCACGAATGCATAAGCACATGGGAGGGAAGGTCAAGTTCCGATTGCACTTGCTGAGAAAATGAAATGCCACACATTTGATTTTTGCTGCAGTGATTACCTACTCATTATCATTGTACTCTCCTTGCAAAATTACACATTTCTGCCATCGCTGGAAGAGCTGCAGGAGTCCTTCACGTAATGCTTCCTGTTCCTCTCCAGAAAACCATTTGTTATTGCTTATGTCAGCTCCTGAATCACTTGAAAACTTCCTTCCTGGAGTTGCCACTTCGGGGAAGGAAAAGGGGTATTAGTCCAAAGGTCCCAAGTGAAGGAAATTGGGAGGATGCTGCAGAATTACAAAAATTGCAGTCATTTGCAGCCTGAGCAGTCTCTTGGCTGATGCTTCCCTTGGCATTGTTTTGTAGAATTGACATTTTTCTGACCGTTGGACTGCCGCAGAAAAATAACCACAGAAAAAGTACCTACCCCTTTTATAAATGCAAAGTGCTTTGAAGGGGAAAGCAAAAACACAACAAGCATCAAAATGCAACAAGTTTCAATGAAATCACAAAACATTAACTAGGCAAGTGCAGGCAGAACTTGACCAGCCCTCGTATTTCCATTATTCTTTTGTCGTATCAATTTAAAGGTGGGTATGATTTTCCCATGTATTTTAATGGATGTGGAATTGCTTATGCAAGAAAACATGCCCACATTTGTGTCCATATTTTTGAATTAATTGGACCATAAACAGACAAAACCCCGCTAAAACGGAAAATTCGATCATCCGGATGCACTATATAGGCCCCAAGTGGTTAGGTATTTGGTCAATTCCTGTCAATAAGTAGGTATGTGCATGTGTGTCTTGGAGATATTTCATGTAGGTACAAATGAAAGGGCTTGTTGATAAACTAACAGAAAGATTGTTTTCATTTTGGCCCGCCACCTAGAGACCGCCTCAGCCAAATAGGGCTAAATGGATGGTGCCCGAGTGGTGCCAAAATTTCAGCAATGGTGCCCAAACTGTTTGGGCTACAGGGTACCCTGATTAGATGGGAAAAACTAAAAAAAAAAAACTAAAAAAACAAACTAAAGGTTGGTAAAATCCAAAATGGTCGTAGTTCCGAGTTTGAAAATCATTTCATTCCGCCAGCACGACAAAAAAATCAAAAGAAAACTATTCCCAATGACATGTTTATGACTCAGGTGTCCCTATCACATGGCTGTGGAACTATTTCATTAAGTCATCGTGTGGGCATGCCTCCTGTTTTTCTTCTGCATCCGACCTTCTCCAAAGCGAAACTTCATTGTGTTCCGAGCTACTTAAACAAGGTTGAAAATGAGGACATGGAGCAAGGATGCATGTCCAATGTTTAAATGGCCGAATGATATGATATGATGTCAATAACACGTTCGGTCCGTTCCGTGTTTATATTTTACACATGCTTGCTCCCCCACAATTCAACTCCTACCACTGTCCGCTCATCATCGGCGCAATGAGATGCAATCAGTGAGTTTTTTCATTAACTTTGATCTTCCACAATGACTTTAACATGTTGGCTGCCATGTGCATTGGGAGTGATGTATGTTTCACTCTCGATGAAATGATGGCATGAAATCAGTTTGTTTCTGTGAAAACACAAATGGGAAATGACAATACGAATCTAGGTATAAAAAATTATTTAGCCATATCTGTATCAATGCTAGAGCATTGAAAAGTAGCAGATGTGTCACCAAGTCAAGTATGCACCAGAAGCACAAAATATTCTCTAGAAGTGTTTTTTTCTTTTCTATGACTTGAAAAAAACCATAGTTTTGATATTTTCTCTCAGAAAGAACCAGTTCTTCAATATTGTTTCTGGTTTAGGCAGCGTTGGTTTTGCAGACTGCTTCCTTGCTGGAGCTGGACCAGGAGGTTTTGCAGACTGCTTCCTTGCTGGAGCTGGACCAGTTGGTTTTGCAGACTGCTTCCTTGCCGGAGCTGGACCAGTTGGTTTTGCAGACTGCTTCCTTGCTGGAGCTGGACCAGGTGGTTTTGCAGACTGCTTCCTTGCTGGAGCTGGACCAGGTGGTTTTGGAGCTGCTGGGGCTGCCGAACTCGTTGGAGCACCAACCAAGTCGGCTGCGGCAGTGGCTGGTGATTCTGGTGCTACTCCTTTACTTCTAGTGAGAGGGCCGTCAGCCGACGGGTCCGGCTCGTTGTTGGTAATGAAATTTATTAGTTCTTGGTTTAAACCAAGTCCCAGCAGCTCCTGGCTGCCCTTTGGCCTGTTATTTGTTGGCCTTGCTGGTCTGTTGGAGACTATCGTCGATGTTAATTTGAACTTGGTCTGAGGCAGAGTTCGTTCCTGTGAAAACACAAATAAGAAATGTCAATATAAAAATATTATTTTATAAATTCTTTTAGTCTTATCACATTCTCGAGCTTCAAAACATATTCTGCACTCTCGACGAGGCTATCGAATTGCCAGAAATCTGTCCTTTCATAATTAATGCTGTTCCAATCAGTAATGGTCTGTTAGCACTCCTTGTGGACAACGAATTCCAACAATCTGGGTTTGCTGCTTACAGTCGACGAACTCTCGCAAGGTGAAGAAGTAATAACTTAGAATAACTACTTCTAACTTTAATAAATGAGACGACTCCTTAGCAGACAACTGTAGTACCAAAACCAATCACAGGAACAAAGGCAATCCAACTACAGTAACAATGATAATCAACAGTAATGATTTAACTTAGGAGCTCATTTCAGAGTCGGTAGCACAATTTACCACCCACTTGGGATGCGAAAACCTGTGCAGTAACAAGCACAAACATGGCCCAAGGAAATCTTAACCATTTTATCCTCTCAAATTGTTTGTCAGGCAATTTTCTTCTGCTGAGGCCAATGTCCACAAGACCCGGTGGAGAGGTTCCCCAAAATGATATTGCAACCGAGCATGACATCAACATATTGGTGCTGCGAAGAGAGTACCAGTGGAACGTTCCCAAGCACTCCTGGAAGGAGGTGAATTGCGTGTCAAATGCCGGATGTTTCCAGACCCCACTCATCCCCTCCAACCTACCGCTAAATTCCGATTTCCTTGTGCTCATCCTGCTGACACAAACATTAAGGATAGTAAACTGTGTTGTTAAAGGCACCTTTGTGTTGTTAAAGGCACCTTTTTCAAACAATCAATCTTGTTTTATTGACGAATTAGTAATAAATATAGAAATATAGAAACTGATGTTGAGTTATGAGGCGATTAAAGCATTCAGTTGTACCACAAAATTGTGAATTTGAACCAAAATCCATAATGTTGATTGGCTGTGTACCACAAGTCAAAGTAGGTACCTAAACAATTTACACAATTATTATACGTATTTCGTTGAGATCACCTTTTTTGGTTATCTTTTTTTTTTAAGTTTCAGTCCTACGTTGTGGCCATGCTGATCTCAGTCAATTTCTCTGATTTTGGCCTTTGTCCAATTCCAGGCCTCCAAGTCATCTCACCCCTACGTGTACAGGGTAGCCCAAAAGTCCCTGGCCATAGGAAAATGGAAATTTGGAGTTTTTATCGCATTTTGTTATCAAATCTATCTCCGGCACCAACCACGGATGTGAAGACTTTACTCTAAAATTTTAGTCCCGAAAAAAGTGGCAACCTCCGTAGTTGGAGCTAGCAAAAGCTCCAAACAACAAAATAGGTACGCTAAAACAGCAAATTTGATTTTTGATGTACCCAAAGACATTTTGGTCTATCCTGCACATGCACATGTAGTTCCGACAGAGTGGTTACATCCATGGATGGAGCTGGAAAAAGTTCAAACCACAAACTACGATAAAAACAACAAATTTTCTTTTTTTCCTATGGCCAGGGACTTTTGGGCTACTCTGTACATGTCGTTGTTCAGTGGCAGAATTACATGATTTACCTAGTCGGTGAATTTTTTTTGGGTTTCCTTAGCTTCATAAGGTACCAAATTCCATTCATGAGGGATGCTGAGGAAGCGGTAAAGATGCATCCAATTATTAGTAATCACCGTGGCATTTCATGGTGGATGCGTCAGTGGCATTCCCCTTTTCAGAAAACCCTTGCAACGATTCCCCAACTTTTCCAAGTTGCTAAGCGACCTTCACAAAAGACATTTTTCAATCCCACTCAAGCTGAAGGGTTTTTTCTTGTCTGTGGCTTGAAAAAGAAGAACAATGCTGGTTTTGCACTGGCTTTGCCTTACTCTGCTGATTGTATATCAGATCCCACGAATATTGGACGGTGCCGTGCATATCTGGCAATGTACAGTGGCGAGAAGATTACTTGTGCCACAAGAACATGCCTTTTTTCGATCATTTGAAGAATATTGTAAAAATTGTAATGATTTCAATTTCAAAAAATGGGATTTTTTGCAAGGAAACCCATGCGCCAAATCAATGATAGGAGACCAATATCGATGGGTTAGAGGGTTCTCCAAAAATCCAAAAACGGTGATGCCATATGTGGTACAATGATTTTCTCGCCATATGGCCAATCTGATGTCCGGTACCGGCAGATTGAATGCACCTTTTGTGGGTATCTTGCTTTTTGACGGGCCTGTCGGTTTTGAGGCTGCCAGTTTACAGGTTCTCTGGAATACCATGTCTGCAGGCATTCCAAAGAATGCGGTCTACTGGGATGTTCTCCCTTTCTGTATCGGGCCATATGAGAGTACGGCTTCCATGAAGTTTCAATTCAACTCCGATGGTTGACTGGAATTGTCGTGAGTTGTGTCGCTTTCCAAACCGGATTTTTGAATAAGTTTCTGGAAGTTTCTGGAAGTTGAAAGAGCATCATAAGAGTACTTCCTTCCAGGGGTGTGCATCTTCGTCCCAATGTAATCCTTGTGATCTTAGCCATGATTCATGTACAACAGTTGTCCGCATGACACAATCAGAGGATTCTTCAGAAGGCTAGAGTTGCTTCGTCACTTGCCACTTTGTCCGGAACTGGTGGCCGGGGCGTGAGTTGCCATGCAGAGAACTGCTTTGTTCTTGTTTTGCCAATGTACCAGTTCTTCAAGGTGATTTCTGGTTGCAGAACCGAGCTTTTGCCCATGATATCTTTCTTGCTGGACCAGGTGGTTTTGGAGCTGTTGTGGCTGTCCAACCCTCTGGTGCACCGTCCTGGGCTGCCGCAGCGGCTGGTGTTTCGGGAGTCTTGCCTCTACTCCTTGTGCCAACGCCAGCATCCGACAAGGCCGGCTTGTTGATGTCAATGAATTCGATCAGTTCGTCACTCAAACCAAGCCCCAGCGGCTCCTGGGTCCCCTTTGGCCTGATGTGTTTGGTGCTGGCTTTGGTGGCCTGGTTGCAATTATCTGCGTGGTTCACTTAAACTTGGTCTGAGGCAAGCTGAAGATGCAGCACTTTGTTTTTTTTTTTTTTTTAAACACATGAGGAATGTCGATATAAATAGTCAATTTGCAAACTAAGGAGCACAAACAATGCCCGTTATTAAAACAATTAAAGTAAAGGAAATACAATAACCAAAAGAGAATTGAGTTTGAAAAAATGAAAAAAACACCAAAATTTGACCTTGGTAACTGGCACGGAAAAGACATGGCAGACACGCAAATTTGAACCATGCATGATGTTCCTTTTGCTCAGAGCTTCTCTGGCACCATACCGGCAGGCTTTCCAGAGAACACTGTCTCCAGGGATTTTTCCCTTTTGGCATCAGCCATGTTAGGGATCGTCCTCCATGGAGTTTTACCTCCACTCCATTGGTTGCCTTGAATTGACGTGAGTCGTGCCGCTTTGAAAACATGGGTTTGAGTATAATTTTCTGGACGTTGAAAGAAAATCGTCAAGAGTGACATACAGCACAAGGTGAATGTATCCGGGGCATACTATTTAGGCATGATATTTTGAGTATTGCAGTCTGAGCATCGTGAGATCGTGATGTACTGCGGTGATTGCGAGTAAGAAATTCGGTTTTTTGATCAGAAATTTCGTTGCTACATGCAGTTTTGAAAAATTGAAATTGAAATGAAATCGCAAGCGCCTGGATTCTGCCCCAAAGTTCCTCGCATGGGACCACTTCAGTGGTTAAAGACCATGTTTTAGGTGGCCACAAGCATAAACATGGTTGCTACCAACCTGGAATACTCAGGGAATTTTTTTCGCACCCTGGCAAACCTGGAAAACTTAGGGATTTTTGGAAAAAACCCTGGAAAACTGAAAATTTCCAGAAAAACCAGCCAAAAATGGAAAACAGAATTTCATAACATTTTTTTAGTTTACATTTTTTTAAATTTCCAACGATGACACCTGATTCTGAAGAACATTCTTGTCTTGCAATTTTTGTCTGCATCCTCCCATTTTTGTATTGTCCTCGGATAAAACCCTGGAAAAATCTGATAATCCTTCTGGAAAACCTAGAAAACTCCAGGAATTCCGATTTTCCAAAACAGCAGCAACCATGATAAAAGTCAAAGTGGGTCAGGTCCGGTGATCCGGTAGACTAAGCTACTGGTCCCCCTCGTCCTACCCACCTTCCCTGGTATGTGGCATCAAGATGCTGCGCGCTTAAGACTATAAAATGCACTGTGACGCCATCATGTTGGTGAAACATTTACTCGCAGCTCTTGTGGCCAGCAAAATGTTTTCCAAAAGGGCAGGAATTTGTGTGCTAAGAACTGTGTTTGCCAGGCCATTTTATCGAGCAGGAAGTTTGTAATGTCCAATGAGATGATTGCCAATTGCCCAATTGTTACTGGTGAAATTTACCCGATGGTGACACACAAAGGTGCATACGGGTTTTCATCCGACCAATAATGCATTGTTGCCGAATTGACGTAACCTGATCCTGAGAACGGCGCCTCATCCGTGAAGAGGATTTCCTGTAAAAACAGGTTTTGTGGCTATTCGGTCCTGTAACCACTGCAGAAGGCTCTCCGTGGCAGAAAGTCAGCCGGCCTCATACGACTGTACAGGACATAAACTGTATGGGTGCAACTGATTCTTCAGGATACGCCACACCAAGTGATGGCTTGTCCCCATGTGAGCAACTCCTCGGGTACCTACTAGGCTATGTTGGGTCTGCCTCGATAGCCTCAAGAGAATATCCAAATGACTGTTTTGAGAGGGTTGACAAGACAACGCCTTGAGATCATGACAAGAAGCTGACAGACGGATTGCTGAACCATGTTTAAATATATACCAATCTCGTAACTTCTTCATCCCGAACCCAAGACCAATATATCTTGTAATGATTAATGAAATTGTTCCAGAAGGGAAAGGAATGTTAGGATGATACTGACCATCAGAACTTTCAGCGTGGGGTAACGTTGCTACCATTTCTAGTCCTGGGAGATATCGGTTGACTTGAAAAGTTTTGGCTAATAGAAGTATGATCAGAACCGTTGGTATTGAAAGCCACACTTCAAAAACTAAGTCCATCCAATGGTTGATTGAGACAGGCTGAGTGGCTCTTAATAATGATTGGATATCATCATCAAGCTTGGTTTTCCATTGCACGTAAATTTTGTCGGGATGAATTTTATGATGATAACTGTGAAATAATTAAAGTTATTTGTAAGTAGATGAAGAATTTCGTCTAAAAAAACGGGTTTATTGAATGATACTTCCACTGGTATCTGGAGTTCATGGAAGACCAATTCAGGTAACAATTTTGTGGCAAACGAATTGAGCATGAAATTGTTGATTGGATAGGATGAGTTCATTGGTTGAAGAGAACAATGAACATCCTCGACTTACAGAGATCATAACTGATTCATGTGTTGTCAGAGGCAGAATGATCTTATTTCGATTTTCATGGCGTATTTGATAACGGAACGTAGCTATACCTGAATAGAGCACTGTTGTCTGATTGAGAATGGACCAGTTTTCCTCGGTCTCTGAACACTTCAACTCACAGTTTCAGATTGTTTTCAGAGATCCCGAAATCACTTCCTTTAAGCAGGCATGCATGGACGGTTTCACAGTTCGAAACATTTGTTATGGACAGAACCGAACCCGACCGGAAATGCAAGTTCTCAAATGAGTGTTTTTTTCTTCCAAGAACGTGCGAGATTGCAATGCGACTTGAATGATATGATTTGGCAACACCAATCGACAAGACGGTTGACCAACTTCTCTCACGTTTTGCAGTCCCTTCTCAGTATTCTTTGGAGAGATCTTTGATGTCTTTCCCGGAAATGCATTTGCTGGCAATTATCCGTTTATGACACTGTGCTGTTTAAAAAGCAATTTAGATGGTTGAGATGATAATTAGATACGTTTAAAGGTGTTCCCCG
>JASGXE010012901.1:0-12824 GCA_030068105.1 Sinentomon sp. SZTP_YWyxl
ATAAATAATAATATGTGTTCCGAAAAGAACACTCAGATCTTAGCCCATGTTAGAAAAGGTGTTCCGAAGGTGTTCCATACAGAAACCTCAGATTTAGAGTGTATGATGCAGGAGGGCGGTTTCTTGCGGTGTGCCAATATCCCATTATGTCCGTATCTGTCTCCGTCGAGAACTCGCGAAAGATTTTCACCTCATGCTTGGGAGAGGAGAGTCAAAATCTTTGCCTGACACCACAGGAAATTAGCCAAAACTTTTGCAGGGAAGCACAAGGCTAAAAGTGTTCCTATGCATATTCCCTGAACTCAGCACTAAGGTTCAAATCGCTTTAAGTTTTTGACGCTGGTCATCTTACAGACCTGCGAGATGCTAAGTATTGTCAGAAACGGATAAACTTATATCTCATCTATCTCAGTACTGATTATGTGTGTTCTGAAAATGGAAAATGACCAGTGTCAAAAACTCAAAGCAGATCTGACTCTCCTCTCCCTCGCGTGAGGTGAAAACCTTAGGCGAGTTCTCGACATGCGCTTACAAAGGACATTGGCACACCAAGGAACCTGTGGCACCACAAGGAACCTCGAAGGAAAATGCATGGAACCTAGAACAAGGTGTTTGTTCCAGTGCCATGGAAAATGTTTGGCGTCAATTGACGACGAAACATGGTTCCAAAAATGTTTCGGTTTCGAAATTTGGTCCACAAAAAGGACAGGATGTTTTCGCAAGGCAGAGCTTCAAATTTTGAAATCAACTGCAACTTGAAGCCCTAAACGATTTGACAATGGTGGGGATAAGAAGCCGTAGAAAGGCGCAATAGAAAAATCACAACAGAAGAAACGTCACGAATAGATTAGTGGAAAAACGTGGCAGAAGAAATTGCGGGAAAATGCCACAGAAAAAACGCCACAGAAAAAATGCCACTGAAAAATGCCACAGAAAAAACGCTATAGAAAAAATGCTATTGAAAAATGTCACAGAAAAAACGCCATAGAAAAAATGCCACTGAAAAACGCCACAGTAAATACACCATTGAAAAATGCCATAGAAAAAACGCCAAAGAATAAATGCCAAAGAGAAAAAGGTCATATAAAAATCGCCACAGAAGTAATGCCAAAATATTGTCAGAAATGTCGCATAGTTGGGATGGCATTTGTATCCCCGCACCATTGCCAAATCTTTCAGGCAAGTTGCAGTTGACGCTCAAGTCTTTTAACGTCTTACTCAAGTGCTTTGAACACGGTGCATGATTAAAATGCGAGAGATAAATAGGTGGACGAATAAAGTCAGAAATAAGTGGACAAATCAGTTAGACATAGCGAAATACTGATAATTGGTCAAACTGAAGTGAGGGTAGAAACGCTTTTTCTAGTTTTGTGCTGTGCGGAGGCCTGAAGTGTGATGTTGTCTATTGCATCGCCACAGGGAGCATTTGACGTATGTTTTGCACCGAAACTTTTTGATCCAATTTTTGCTCTGTGAAGCTTGAAGGCCTCACATGACTTTTGACAGCACCCTGTACTTTCTCGCATTCATTATCCTGATAAAATCACTGAAATATACGCGAAATTTTTGGGAGGGGCAGGCGGACCAACCCCGCCAATTGCATTATCATCGTAATAATAACAAGGTTTAAATAGCAACTTCCTAAGGAAAGTGAGGGTTTCGCTTGCATGCGAATGAAAAGCCTGCTTTGTAAGGCAAAGTTCCTGATTTTAGCCTGGCTGTTATTCTGTTCGCCTAGTGTCGTCCTAGATCAGCTACAAGACGACGTCCAGGGTTCCTGGGTGTCCTCAACGCCCATAACTTCTGTCGATCGAATGATAAGCGTTGAATGAACGAACGAGGGAACGTATTTCGTTTTGACTGCTGTGCTGCTCTGTCTGAGTTTACCTATCCTATAAGGGTCGGGCTTGGCGTTTGCATCCTTTCTCTCAAGCAGCTCGACGTATGTTATGTAATTCTCAGAGAACCTTTGCTCCTCCTTAAGGAGCGTGTATACAGCGTCTTCCACAGTTCGACTCGCACTTTTCAGAGTTTTCATCGCAGTGTTTTTCTCACTTTTCACGGTTTTAAGAATTTCTCACTTCTCACACTTTTCAGAGTTTTCATCGCAGTTTTCACAGTGTTTCTCCAACTTTTCACAGCTTTTCATAGTTTTCCTCACAGTTTTCAGAGTTTTTCTCGGTGATTTTTCAGAGATTTCTCAGTGTTCGTTCACTTGTCACAGTTTCTTTTACACTTTTCACTGCAGTTTTTCGAACACTTTTCATAGTTTTCAGTGTTTCTTTCACAGTTTTGCAGCGTTTCTCTCACTTCTCCCAATTTCTCTCACACACTTTTCCATGGGCATTTACACAGGCCTTTTCCCATGCAATGACAGACCTAATTATTGCGGTGCAGAACTGGTATACGGAGCCATTCTGAATACCCGGGCCACAGGCGATTTTTTCCAGACTTTTGAAGCACGGGGCAATGCAATTCCCCATTTTGCACCGCAAAACACACTACATGAAGGAATGCATTTAACAGCGCTTGCTATGGGGAATAACATTGCCCCGTGCTTCAAAAGTCAGACAAAATCTCCTATGGCCCAGGTATTTTGTATGTCTGAGTATATGTGTGCAGTGCTGCGAAAGCGGCGTTGCCGCGGGGAAATGCCATCACACGATAATCTGACCCCCGTTCTTCCGAACTCGACCTGCAAAAATCCAGCACGGGTGAAACCAACAATGATCCAGCTGTCACAATGAAAAGGCAATGCCAAATCGAAGAAAGAAGCGGACTGTACACACATATAACAGGAGGATGGAAATTCTCATCTTGCCATGCAGGATCCGTATCAGCAAAATCCTGGCGATTGTAAATTCTCAAACCTGACAGGGCCGGTTGTTTAGTGACGCAGAGGGCGAGAACCTCCCTCCCACGTCCTGACCCCCTGCGTGCCCCCCAACCTCCTAAAGCGCCTCCACCTTGCCGTGTATTGTAATTCCAAATTTCTTAATTTTCCACTCGCAGATGCTCCAAATCTCAGAAATTGGAATTCTGTTTCGAGACGCATCATGATGGCTGAGGGTTGGACACGCCTCCACCCCCACCTCCCATTGGGGTTTTCCCGGGGTGGGCTGCGGGCACCCCGTTGTTCTTTGGCAGGTGAATTATGAATGCAACCCTTGCAAGGGTTCGCAATTACCTTAAATCAGATTCATCTTATCTTGATGCAAGATCAATAGGTGCCTGAAACGCGCCTTCCCGACACTTGACAGGACAGGACCACAGCACTTCCAGCGCATCTGCCTTTCTTAGATTTGGGCCGCTCGCCCTATTATGGACGATGCGAAAGGTTGACGGGAATGGAAACGCCAAGGTGAAAAGACACTTCACACATGCACAAGAGTTGGAATTGAGGGCTGCACATTTCCCGATCCAAATATGTACGTTTTTATGCCAATTTCTGACGTTTCGCACTGTATTATACAAAGTTGTATTTACTGTTTATATATACTTACTGCTGTTTTTACTGAATTAAAGTTGTTAATTTCCTTGATCTGAAGGCACCAGAAGTGATCCGACTCAAAAATCCATCCCTTGGCTTCTATTTTAGGGGTAGTTTTATGCGGGAAGGAGTAGAGAGGTTGGAGGGTCGTTTTTTCAGCAGGCATGCGTTCTTCGTGTCTCGGATGATCGTGCATGAGACCTCAGTCTTTTCGCGATTCTCTGAAGCCACATTTGAGGGTGTCTGAAAGGGTGCAGGGGTAGTTATTATTATTATTATTATTATTATTGGTTCAAATGACATCTGCAAAAAGATTTGGCAAATGTATATGTACGTAACAGTACATGTCAAAGGTTGTCAAGGAATATAAAAGATGATTAAAAAAAAAAAAAAAAAAAAAAAAAACACGTGTCAATGGCTCTTAGAGACAATCATCTTATCATTCGACTGAGGCAAGTGAAAAAATGAAACAACGAAATGATTGCTCGGGGCAAAACTATTAGGATTGATTGACCAGCAACAGCCGTGTGCTTTTCTGAATCAATTTATTCGTGGTTGGCAGCCCATTCCAATCTCTGATTGTTCTGGGGTAAAAAGACTGAAAGAGTGGAGTGAACTTAATTATAGGAACTCTTATATGGCAGCCATTGTCTGTTCGTCTCTGCTCGGCGCGTACCGTGAACATAGAAGGCATCTGAATCTTAAACTTCTTGGAAAGAATTTTGTAAAGAAAACTTAGTCGCTTTTGCCCCCTCCTCGCCCCGAGAGACTCGATGCCGAGGTCAACTAGAATTTGAGAAACGCTAGCTGTTCTGGTATAGTTTCCACTAATGAATCGCGCAGCACGCCTCTGAACCCTTTCAAGGGCCAGTGCATGACTAATTAAGAAGGGATCCCACACCACACTTGCATATTCGAGGATCGGCAGCACAAGCGATCGGTAAGCCTTTAGTTTGGCGCCAGAGGATGCCAGATGGAGATTTCGCTGCAGCATGCCGAGAACACCCTGAGCCTTCCCAATTACATAATTTATGTGATGTGCCCACAAGAGGTCATCGCTGATAATGACGCCAAGATATTTAAAAGCAGTGTGCTGTACAATTTTCAAGTCATCTATGGAGTACGACACAGTGCTGGTGCGTTTTGCCCTCGAGCGACTAAAACAAAGAAAAGCACATTTATCAACATTAATGAACATTTTCCATTGTGAGCACCACAGCTGGATGGAGTTGAGGTCCTGCTGTAATGAAACCTTATCGGCCTCAGTTCTGATCTCGCGGTATACAACTAAGTCATCTGCGAAGAGTCGAATGGAACTTCCACACACCTCAACAATATCATTAATGTAGATCAGGAACAAAAGTGGCCCAAGAATACTGCCCTGGGGTACCCCCTTTGGGTTATCGAAAAATGCATTTGTTGGCCTGCCATCAAGTTTGATTTCCGACGATCTGGAGCAGAGATAGGAGCTAATTAGCTTCGTGAAATTATGCGGAAACCCAAACAATGTCAATTTCTTAACAAGGAGCTCGTGTGGTATAAGATCAAATGCTTTTCTGAAGTCAATAAAGACCGAGTGTACGTCATGCTTAGACTCAAGGGTGAATCCGATATCGTTGACAAACTCAATAAGCTGGGTTTCACAGCTCAGCCCTGTCCTAAATCCGTGCTGATTCGGATTAAGAATGGATTTCGCAGCCAAAAAGTCGTTCAGCTCTTGTGCAAAAAATTTTTCGAATAACTTAGCGCCGCAAGGAATAAGTGAAATTGGGCGAAAGTTTTGGACATCAAGCACAGAACCTTTCTTTGGAATCGGTACCACATGAGCTTTCTTCCAATCCCTTGGAAAAATCCCAGTTTGGATGATTGAATTGAAAATAACCTCATAGTAAAAAGATATCTCATAAGCTAGTTCCTTGATAAGGCGAGGTGGAATTGAGTCAGACCCAGGCGATTTTTTTGCAGAAAGTGTTCTAAAACAATTGAAAATAGCAGCATGATCACAAACGACAGGAAGATTAAGCAGACTGGAATCATTATATCCGAGGCGAAAAGTGTCCACGTCTGCCTGGATTTCAGATGGAGCCTGACCAGTTGCAGTAGGGCATTGTACATTGATAAGAGAATCAGCAGAAGAATACACAGATGCAAAAAAGATTGCCAGTTGTTCAGCGATTTCTTGTGGTTCAGAAACGATGGCTTCACCTACAGTAAGCTGACGAATTTGGAGATTTTTGTTGCTTTTTTTAGATTGCAGATATTTCCAGAATTTCCTAGAATGTGGAGATTCGATTGCTTTAGAAATGAACTCCGAGAACAATTTTTTGTTTAGATCAGAAGTCTCAGCCTTGAGTTTTGTCAGAACCTCGAAATCCCTATCTTTTCTGGTCTTCATAAATCTGGCATGAGCCTTTCGCTTTTTCCGATAAAGAGCCTTGAGTTTGTGGTTAAGCCAAGGGTGGGCCTTGTCAACTTTCATGTTCAACCTGGGCATCGAGTTAAGGATATCATGCAATATGCTTTGTAGCTTTTCACAAAGAACATTAGGGCCAAGACATCGTAATGAAGAGAAGACATTGAATTTCATTCGTAAATTTTGCTTAATTGAGTCCCAGTCAGCAGTGTCAAAATTGGGTTTGGTGACAAGACAGGTTTCAGTTTGTGAAGCTTCATCGGAGCACTCAAGGTTAGCCAGTACAGCCAAATGGTCGGCAATCCCTTCTATAGTTTTGATAGTAACATGAGGCGAATCAAAATTAACCAAAAATAGATCAAGAATATTTCCCAATCCGGTGCTTGAAAATCTTGTGGGCTCAAGTACTTTTTGTTCAAAGCCAAAAACGCTCATCGAATCAAGAAAAACTTCCTCCTTTTTGTTAGTGGTCACAAAGTCAATTATTTTGTTCCACGAAATGCCGGGCAAATTAAAATCACCGGTGAGGATGAGGTTTTGATTTCGTCCATCCGTGTGCAACTGAGCCAGCAATTCTCTCAGCTTCAGAATGGCATTGAAATCGGCCGAAGGGGCCAGATAAATACAACCGAGAACCACGGAAAAGTTACCCACGGTGACACGGCACCAAGCAGATTCCATAGTGTTTGTGTAACAACAGTCAGAATTGGAGAGCTCAACTACAGGCATACTGCGAATGTCGGACCGGATACCGATCAAAACCCCACCGCCTCTGGTGGTAGCCTCTCGATCGGTTCTGTAGATGACAAAGTTATCAATAATCTCATCGCTACCAGTCTTAGAAGTCAGCCACGTTTCAGTCAGAAAGAAAACGTTGACCAGATGGTCATGAACAAGAGAATTTAGTTCTGTAAGTTTATGCTGGCCGTTTACTGACTGGCAATTTAAGAGTAAAAAATTCAAACCCAAGCGGTCATGGCAAATCTTGGAGCGAGTTGGCCTCGCGTCACAGTCAAGTTCGGGCCTTGCAAGAGTGGGTTTATTTTTCGGATAGTTAATTGCAATACTGATGGCAGATGGCAAAACACCAGGAGATATCTCCGTTTTCGCGGAGATCGAAAAAAAACAACATTCGAGGTGACTCACCCTGTAGTAGGCCCCACTGCGTCAGCTTTATGTTGTTGTTTGTTGCCAACCTTCTGCTTGCTGTCCGCCTCTGAAGCCAACAGAACGTCTGCGAATGTTGCAAATTCCAAAGAGGCATTTGGAACTGGAACGACCTGTCAGCAATTCTTCCCTATTGTACGCTGGGTGTTTCATGAATGACTGAAAACACGATTTTGCAGGGTTTTCCCCAAGAAGTCACAGAATGGGCGACAGAAGATGAATTGACCGTCAACGAAGTTGCTCACCTCTTTAACTCTTTTCGCTTGCGGTTTTGACTGGCCAGTCTCGATGACGGATGAAGCTTCTTCTGTGCAGTCGACTTCACTTTGTTAAGTAACTGGATTAATATCCGGCGATCGAAAGCAGTCAAGAAGCAGGCAATGAGCTTAGCGTGGCACAGATGATTTCTTCATATCATTATAACAAGCCTAGCAACATGCAGCACGGCAACGCTGGATCCTATCGGCTGTTTAGATCCACCTAACATAAAAGCTCCTATGCCCTATAGAGATGTGGCCTTCGGCTCACCCTAATCTCCGGTAATAGAATAATCAGAAACCTCACAATTTGGATCGTCAATGTATCAGATCGCTTTGTTCATCTCGGACGCAAGACAGAAAAAGGTTGCGAAGAAGGGTGAAAACGCACAAGCGGACAAATTTGCAAATTTTATTGCAGAACGCAAATGGAAGAAGGGTCAAAAGATGATCCGAACGCGGTAAGTTTGAACGCAAGTTTGACCTTCTGGAAAAAGGTTTAACCAAATTTTGAATTGATTTCTTGCTTTTTTTATTTGGTTTTACAGAAAATTCTTCTCTGAAAATGAAAACCAGGGGCTCGAAAAAACCATTCGAACGCACTTTAAATTCCAAAGGTCAGGCTAGTTTGGGCAGGGATTGAAGCTGTTTCACGCGTTACATGAATGCCGTGTGTTTTACGGCGAAAGTTTCATGCGAAAATAATAATTGCCAATGAGTTGAGGGAATCATTAACCTTTTGCAGCAGTCGTCGCCATTCCGCTGATTGTTAAAAAGTGATCCCGATTCCCTAATTGGACCCCCACTCCCCTCGAGAGGGATTGTGCCTCGCCTGTGTATCCGCCGGCCGTCTTTAAACTTTCCAAATTTGCAACAATGTTCGCTCTTTTTACACCCGCGGAAACCGAAATAAACTTCGCCTGCGACCCCTCCTCGATTGCGAGAAAGATTTCTTTTTGGCGGCTTGTTCCTCCGATTCCCTTCATAAACTCATTCTCGTTCATTCACTCTCGTCGAGGCCCCTCTCCCTCGCCCGCATCCCCTCCCCTCCCCGACCGCGCGCCAACTGCCAACCCTCGGGCGGTCTATAATAACATTTCTACTCTTTCTAATCCATTCTGTTCCATCAAAAAACTGAAAACTGCTTCTCCGCAGCCTTGCATCGCATTTCCACATCAAAGGCAGGCAGGCAGGCAGTGCTCTGCACGACCGGAACGCGATGGAGAAAAATAATAGCCCTCCGTTGGCAGATCAAGACTCCACCCCCCAACCCTTTCCCACCCCGCGTCAGGCAAGGACGCATTCCAGAAGGACTGCGCGCGGGCGGGCGGGATGGGGCTGCAGTCGAAGATTGGAAGCGAACCAGCAACACAGCGACGCTATAAAACGCCCGCTTCCCGGCGGGACCCCTGCCCCGCCCGACCCGACCCCACCACGGGATCCAACGACTCCCCCCCATTTCGAAAAGGGCCTGAAGCGGCAATGAAGCCTGTCAGGCCGATGATGGACGTCCGAACATAAAGCTGACGAGTGAGTCATGGCGCCTTCACAAATGGCTCTGCAGAGCGCCGTATATCACTTTTTATTACACCCCCGTCTTCATTTTCATATTTCATATTTGCATTTTCCCCGAATGCTGTAAATCAGTGGTGGGGTGCCCGACCCGCTGCGGGCAGCCGGGCGTTTATGGCTAATTAGGCCTCGGTGTGAGCGCGTGCAATTCTTTCGGGATCTGTCTCGCCCGGTCGCGACGGATAATGCGCGGGAAAATGGTCCAGAGTTGTTTCTGGCATTGTTGTTCCGCAAGCCGCACCGAATTCTTCGACGATGTTGAATCCCGAAATCCTGGACAGGAACAAGGAAGGAGGCAGGGATTGAAAAGGGGTTGAAATGGGGCGACGCAGGACAAGTCTCGTAGTTTTGAGAATTTTCACGAAAGATTGGCTGACCAGGAACGTGTCTGAGAATATCTCAGTGGTTAAACCCAAGCAGCAAACCCAGTCCGGTGAAGAGAACTTCTGTTATCGCCGGTGTGCATGGTCTTTGAAATGTCTTTTGACGACCTCTTTCATGAGTGAGTGGAGTTTTGAGGCAATTTGGACAAATAAGCTCTGGAAAATAAGTCTTTTCACTTTGGTCCAGTGGCGAACTCGTCGGTCTCATGATCCGAAGGACCTGGGTTCGATCTCAGGTCGCGCCGGATTTCTTTCAGCCAGTATATATGGGGAATCCTTTCGATATCCTGATCTATTTGCACAAATCAGAAATTACTGGCAGCCAGGCTCTTTAATGATGGCACTCCGAATTGCTGCCTCAATCGGTCAATCACGGCCCGATTTGGATGAATGGGTAAGGAGGAAAAAGTTGCGGCAAACAATGGATAGTTTTCATTGGCGGCGTCAGCCCCTCCCAATCTGAGGCTCCACATCCGTTGTGCCGCAACTCCCTTTCTCTACACAGCTGACACTGCCACCTTTGGTAACATCTGGCACTCACGACCGATTGAAAGGGAACGAAAAAGGTTTGAAAAGCCGCCGCAGAATTTCACCCATTTGCAGCTGTACAACTGACCAAAATATTTCCCTTCATCCCCAAAACAAACCAAAGGTGTGTTTACACATGACTGTTTTCAGTCCTTCCGATTGCGTTGAAGATTTTTCAAGCACCCGTGGCTGTTGAGTTTTGTGCAGAATCTTGTTGACACCAGACAAAAATGAACAGAGCCCAGAGTGATGGAAGAATGGCATGTGGACATGCAGGCCGAAGAATGGAACAGAGTGACATGAAGACACGTTCACGCCAGAACAAGGGCGCAGATCCATGCTGAATATTGGGGGGGACGATGAGGAAAAATTTTGTTGGACGAAGCGTTGCGCGAAGCGCAACGCCGGGGGAGGGGTTCGGGGAGAGGGTGTCCCCCTCCCCGAAGGGGAAGAAATTTCGAAAAAATGGAACCTCAAATGGTGCTCAGAATGCTCAATTTTTTAAAAAATCTGAGCATTTTTCCTTACATTCCCCATTTACTCAGAACAGATGGACAACGTCAAATCAGTCAATGAATGTTGTCTTTTCGAATCCAATTTGCTGCAAAAAACACGACACGACCGTCGACCAAACAACCACGAAAGTGCTGTCGCGTCTCAAACACTGGACTCAACTACACTCCTTTCATTTCAACTTCAGATTTCAATTCAGGATTCAGAATTTTCTGTCTTGTTGCTTTCGTCATCCACAGCCAAATTTCCATTCGCCCTTGTCCGTGATTTAAATGGACTGCCGTCGGCATCACGTCCCATTCAACAAGCCTAGATTTAGGCATGGGCCGACGGGGCCCGCGGCTATTGGGACCTCCGAAAGAGTTGCGATTCCGGCCCCCAGAAGTGTAAGAAATTTTGCAATTTCATCACTCATTTTGATTTTTTGCTGTGGTTTCTCAGCGAAAACAGAATCTGCGCATTCCGGCTTCCTATTCGATATGGTGTAAGAAGATTTTGCGACATTTCATCAGCTCATTTTGAATTTTTTGGTGTGGACAATCTCATGACTTTAAAAATATTGGAGGGGATCGTGGTCACCTCCCGTCTTCCCCATGATCTGCGCCATATGGCCAGAATGACATGGTAGACTCCAAAATGATGGCACTTCAGCAGCTCTTGTAATTATGTAGACCAGAATGATGGCATCAATGTCATGACTTTAACACCAGAATGATTGGCATCAGAATGACGTGTCCCCAGTCACCCAAGATGCTGAATGCCATATAACATGTAGACACTAGAATGAACATGGGTAACAGACTCCAAAATGATGCAGCATCAGACATGTAACATGTACGCATACATGTAGACACCAGAATGATGGCATCAGAATGTCATGTAAACACCAGAATGATGGCATCAGAATGACATGTAAACATGTAGACACCAGAATGATGGGAGAGTGATCTGTATAAACAGTCGCCAGTATGATGGCAGAATGACATTAAACAGACGCCAGATTGATGGCAGAATGACATGTGGGATTGTGGACGTCAGAATGATGACAGAATGACGCCACAATTTTGTCTCCACAATTTTGTCTCCACAATTTTGAAGTCTGGCTTTCAGGCATTGCGCATGTCATCTCCGCATGTCATTGCGCATGTCATCTCCGAGGTATCTCCAGAGCTAAAATTGAGATAATTCATTTCTACATTTTTATTCGAAACAAATGTGACGTTTGCATCAAGAATTACTGAAAGGCGCGGTTAACAACACCGTCTTCACTGGGATATTCAGGATATTCAGCAGCTCGAAAAGCTAGCAAGCCGCACTTGAAGAATTGCTTCAACAAAAAATGTATCAATGTGCTTTGATGATTCGCTAAAAGTTTCCAACGGATCACATCCAGGGCCAAGTCCAGCGCAGGGCTCTTCGGAAGCACCGTTGCCCCTGCGAGAGAAAAAGCTGCAACCGTGCGTTTTAATCGTGTAATGTGTGTAGCATATATCGTAAAATTGGCAGGGGTAGAAAAGCGCGATCAGAAACAGCGCCACGATTGCAAAACTGGCCAATGAGAGACAATTTTTTCATGATCTGGGTCAACGTTGTGGTCACGCTGTGAAATTGACAAAAGTTTTCGAACGTTAAAACGTTTCATTTTCGGTGAAACTTCCTAATGAGCAGCCAGTGGCATAGCGAACTGGGCCCGCATGGGCCCGCGGCGCGGGTGGGCCCCGTAACCGAAAGGGCCCCGCGCGGGCGACAAAAACGACACCACGTGGACGACACCAAAAACAGAGAAAAAATTATTTTTGATGACAAATGAGGTGCAAAAAAGCAATCAAAAGGAAAAAACAAGGCAAAATTTTTGTGAGATTGAGACCATTGACTCCTGCTGCCTTTTGGCAACTTCATCAGCGACCTCGTTGTCGAGAGCACGTGAACGGCCAAGGTAAATCATTTCCCTTCTGCAAAAACGGGACGAAGAGACATCCCCGAAACAGTTGAATAAACACTCAACAAATTCGTTAACATTTCACTTTGCAGCATCTATGTTGATTGTTTTTTGGATTTGGCACGCAGGAAGAGAAGGGTGCAATTCCGGCTCTTCCCCCATACTCTATATGGATATCATATTTGCTATCCACAGAATTTCACTCGTAATTTTAGGGGCCACGCACAACTATAGTTCGCGGAGGGGCCCCGTGATTCCTAGCTACGCCACTGTGAGCAGCTATACGAGTATTTTTGGCGTAACAAACTTCCGGCGACGTGATCAGCAGTTTCTTTCCTTTATTTCCAATTAAAGCTTACCAAAACCTTACCAAACGCCCTACCCTCACTGCTTGTTGTCAACCTAATGCTTCATGTCCGCATATTCCTTGCAGTCAACCTGCTAGCTGCTATACAGGGTGAGTCACCTGGAATGTTGGTTTTTTCGATCGCAATTTCCGCGAAAACGGCTGCACCTTACAATTGTGGTGCAATGGAGGTTTTGGAGCCTGAGTCTCTTGCGC
>JASGXE010012902.1:0-14090 GCA_030068105.1 Sinentomon sp. SZTP_YWyxl
GAGTTTTTGCGCCAACAAAAATAAGCGTATGCAATACACATCACACCTTTGTCGAGCATGAACGCATAGCATTTTGAAAATTGTGTCTCTTCTGATCAGTGGTGGAGGAGGAAAAGAAAGAGTTTTTTGCGCCTAACAAAAATAAGCGCTATGCAATACACATCACACCTTTGTCGAGCATGAACGCATAGCAGTTTTGAAAATTGTGTCTCTTCTGATCAGTGGATGAGGAGGAAAAGAAACGAGTTTTTGCGCCTAACTAAAATAAGCGCTATGCAATACACATCACACCTTTGTCGAGCATGAACGCATAGCAGTTTTGAAAATTGTGTCTCTTCTGATCAGTGGATGGAGGAGGAAAAGAAACGAGTTTTTTGCGCCTAACAAAAATAAGCGCTATGCAATACACATCACACCTTTGTCGAGCATGAACGCATAGCAGTTTTGAAAATTGTGTCTCTTCTGATCAGTGGATGGAGGAGGAAAAGAAACGAGTTTTTTGCGCCTAACAAAAATAAGCGCTATGCAATACACATCACACCTTTGTCGAGCATGAACGCATAGCAGTTTTGAAAATTGTGTCTCTTCCTATCAGTGGATGGAGGAGGAAAAGAAACGAGTTTTTGCGCCTAACTAAAATAAGCGCTATGCAATACACATCACACCTTTGTCGAGCATGAACGCATAGCAGTTTTGAAACGTGTGTCTCTTCTGATCAGTGGATGGAGGAGGAAAAGAAACGAGTTTTTGCGCCTAACTAAAATAAGCGCTATGCAATACACATCACACCTTTGTCGAGCATGAACGCATAGGAGTTTTGAAACGTGTGTCTCTTCTGATCAGTGGATGGAGGAGGAAAAGAAACGAGTTTTTTGCGCCTAAGAAAAATAAGCGCTATACTATACACATCACACCTTTGTCGAGCATGAACGCATAGCAGTTTTGAAACGTGTGTCTCTTCTGATCAGTGGATGGAGGAGGAAAAGAAACGAGTTTTTTGCGCCTAACAAAAATAAGCGCTATGCAATACACGTCACACCGGACTTGTTTTCTCTTTCAGAGGTGCTTCATTGGTAATTATCACAACCACTGGCCAATGAGGATGATTTTTGACTTCTCGTCGTCAGCCAATCAGAAAACACCTCCCTCCCGATTCGTCGATCGATGGTTTGATGAATTCAGTTTGTTCCGAGGTGCGATTGCTCTGGCCGCGATATTGTTCATCACGTTGGAAGAATGTAAGTCCATTTAGAAACTATCATTGTTCCGAAAATGCAAAAAATGGCTTCGTTTGTGTTTTTTGAATTTTTATAAAAATTTGTCATTGCCATTAATTTCCATTGCTGTCATCCATTATAACCATTTTATTGTGATTATTTAGACTCCCTACTGGGTTGCGGTTGCTGAAGATTTTTTTGGCATAGTGTATGTTGAATAACGGCATTTTTGGTCGAAATTCCAATTAAGCACGAATACTTGACTCTCGAATATATGCAGCAGAACCGCCACTTTTCAGGTCATCCTCGCACTCATTTAGCCTCCCTCTTGGCACATTGTCGACATCCCTTAGCTGAGCCTTTCAAACCACTCTGTCGTAATCAACCGTCATGTAAGAGTACGGAATGCGAGAACATTATAACCCCAGCGTATCACTGCGCTGAATGCTACTTTTGATCGATTCTATCTTCAATCACCTGTTTGTAGGCAACTCCAGATTGATCTCATTCACGCGTGATACTATTCTGCCTACTAGACGAGCGCGGATTTCAATTATGCATATCGATTTGGGCACATCCCGATTTTGTGCTAGACCAAAAAGTGGAAAAGAAACCTATAATCAAGCCCAACCTGACCGACTTAACCTAGCCAACCTGCCATAACTCAAGCTAACCTTACCTGACCTTGCCTAATAGATTTTTTGCACCGGACTTTTTTTCGTTTTTGGGAGATCGGGGCTCTGCGTGATTAGATGGAGAAGTGCCCAAACAATTTGGATTTCTTCAGCTGCAAAGCGACAATGATTTAGGACTCCAACCCGTTTTTCAATGCTGAAAGAGGCGATGATGTGTTGATCGTTCGGGCAAGAAATTCAGAAAAAAGTCGTTGAAATTCATGAAAGACCGTGTCAGTGAATATATTCATTAAAGTTCTAAACTTCAGTGGGAGGGAGGTCAGGTTTCTTGAAGAGAAGTTAAAGATATATCCGAAATTTGTCGTGTGCATGGGCTCTGATGCGAAAACATGACTTTTTCTCTGGTGTTTTTCAATAATTGCTTGGTGCAATTACACTCTTCTTCACAAAAATCAACATCACTGTGAAGTTACTGTATAAAGTCATCATTATACGTATTTCGAAATTCCCCTCGTATTCTTGCCTTAATTTTACTTTTTCCCTAGTTCATTTTATTGTTTGACATTTTTTCTCTTTTATCGTATTGTCTGACGTGACATTCAAAGTCTTCGTTGAGATTTACGTATAAATATTAATAGACGATAAAATTGACTATTTTTTAAACAGTCATATTTATGTCTCTGCTCAATTCCCTGCGTCTTGAGAGAGAAAATTGAAAAAAATATCTCTGCTCAATTAGTAGTAAAGCTGCTACAAATTGAGCAGCTTTAAAATTAAGCTGCTCATAAATTTAAATTAAAAAGCCAATGACTACACCTACTATTTTATTCCACTTCATGACAAAAATTTCTGTTTTAAAAATTTCTATTCCACGAGTATAAGAACTCATGTAATCGGTTCATCCGTCTATAAGCAATGAATCACGCAAACAAAGCACGCCTTCGGATTATCAAACCGGCCAAAGAGAAAGAGATTAACCAATTTCACGCTTGGCTTGACAGGAAAAGGGCACTTATAATTTTTCAGAAACATGGCCTATTTGAATGGGCTGACTATGGCTAATGGCTCGACAAGTTATCAAAATAATCTTTGTGTTGGTACCTTCGCATAAAAAAGGTGTGAAACTAAATGACGTGTAACATGCAAGAACTGATTTAATGGATAGTTAAATTGTTTACACAGCATAAGCACCGCCACAATGCTTTACACAGAAAAAAGAAGAAGAAAAATGGGGCATGCGGGGAGGAGGGCACCCTGAATGCAATTTCATATTTCTCGGTATATGGATATAGATACCTTATCGGCACGCAAGGTTAACACAGTATTGCGTGGCCTCATGGTTTCTGGCAATTGCTAATAAAGAGCGCTCGCATGCATGCATTTCTATGGTTAACGCCCTCAGCATTTAGTGAAGTGATCGTCCGATGCCTGCTGTGGTAGAGTTCCAACAGACTAAGATGAATTCGGAATGGAATCACTCCAACACCCACGAAAGAAAAAGCAAAATCGTTTAAAATTCCGATGCACCACCATGCGATATTTCTGAGAACGAGTGAGGTGAGAGAGACAATGCAGAACACGCACGGGCTGGGCTGTCTTGGTAATTTCGGTATTGCTATTTCTGTCGGCACTGCCATTTGGGTTGCATTTCACTGAAACGAAGGCTTTAAAAATAGACTGCTGGGTTTGATGGGTCCCATATGGAACGGGTCAATGCAACGATATCAAACGTTGATGGGTAGGCCTACACCGATTGGTAATTCAGAAGGATTTATTGTTAATTGCATGGGCTACCGAACAACAAAAATTCATTCGCAGCCGTCAATAAACATAGGTCATGTTTTCGCAGAGCAGTTTGACCGCATCACCCCATCGAATCCTCTTCTTTCCTGGAGTGATTTGTTTCGCTGTGGTTTTGTATCATTCGCTTCGCGCGAAATACATACCTATTGGTCTCTGGTAACTGTCATTCCTATCACAAATGACGACACCCCAGGCAATACTATCGGAGTTCGCCTGCCTTTTTTGCGGTTTCAATTGACATTTATGACCTGAACCGACACGGGATGGCCAGTTATTTTCATTCGTGCGCATGAGTGATGAGGGCAATAGAAATGAATTGTTCCAATTCGACAAATGAACGTGCATGGTTGCCACATCCGGAATTGCCCCACCACCCCGGAAAGAGCGCAGATCATACAGCATCCTCCCCTGCACCCCCCCCCATGGGGGCTTTTTTGGATGCACGTGTCTGACCCTATATGCTCCGTCTGCTCCGTGTATGCGACCTATAACTGGGAAACTATACGCCCATGCAGCATCACTATACATTCAGCATCCCCATGCAGTCAAAAGCGGTTCAATTGAGGCCTCTAATTATGTTGGATGCTGGCCAATAAATTTATCCTTCTGCCCCTTATATTCCTGGTCCTGAAGCCCAAAGAGCAATTCCAAGCGTTCCAGTCGAATTACTCAATCGAGTTTGGTTTTCAATGGCCGTTCGTTATCGGTTGATGTTGCATTGAAACCTCCCTCCATATGTCTCCGCAGGCTTTCTATCTTTCCCTTCTTAAATCATTCCCACTTTCATATGTCTTTCTCTCACATGTACTTTGCAATGGCGAGGCCAGGTAGACAAAACGAGGGAAGACCTTCCAAAACAACCGAATTGATAATACGAGTACATCGCGGTCTTCACGTCAAAGGAGCGAGGCACTTTTTCAATTTTCTCACTCAAACTGCTTCGCGATCATTTCTTCAAGTTCAAATGCACTAATTTTGACGATAGAAACCTGGCTCAATCAGGTCTGAAATCGAGAGCAAATTACAGAGCGTTCATCAAGATAACTAACGATGTTTCATCCTATCAGTAATGGCTCGGAAAAGATGTACTGCATCTGTCGTTCTTCTCAAGATGATTCCCAAAAACTTTTGTTTTCTCCCTTACTCAATGCATCGGTAGAAAAAGGACGATTGCAAGACGTTATCTAGAGTGACTTCGAGAAGTTTACCATAAGTGATGAAAGAGGACTTGTTATTTCTATCAGATGGAGTTTTGCTAAATTCAAAAGAAATTTTTCATGCCTACTCAGGAGTAACTTTCGGCAGAAAAAGGCGTCACTCAGAGTTCTCTCAAGATATGTAACCAAAAGAATCGGATTGTTAATCCACTCAAGAGATGAACTCGAAAGAAAGGATGTATGCATTGACGTTCATCTCGAGAGATGAACTTCGAAAAGAAACGATGTTCATACCCACTCAAGACTGAACATCGAGAAGAAAGGACGTATGCATTGACGTTCATCTCAAGAGATGAAATTTGAAAAGAAACGATGTTCATGCCTACTCAAGAGATGAACATCGAGAAGAAAGGACGATGCATTGACGTTCATCTCAAGAGATGAACTTTGAAAAGAAACGATGGTCATACCCACTCAAGACATGAACATCGAGAAGAAAGGACGTATGCATTGACGTTCATCTCAAGAGATGAAATTCGAAAAGAAACGATGTTCATACCCACTCAAGAGATGAACATCGGGAAGAAAGGACGTATGCATTGACGTTCATCTCGAGAGATGAACTTCGGAAAGAAACGATGTTCAAACCCACTGAAGAGATGAACATCGAGAAGAAAGGACGTATGCATTGACGTTCATCTCAAGAGATGAAATTCGAAAAAAAAAACAATGTTCATGCCTACTCAGGAGATGAACTTCGAGAAGAAAGGACGTACCTATGCATTGACGTTCATCTCAAGATATGAACTTCTAAAAGAAACGATGTTTATACCCACTCAAGAGATGAACTTCGAGAAGAAAGGACGTATGCATTGACGTTCATCTCGAGAGATGAACTTCGAAAAGAAACGATGTTCATACCCACTCAAGACGTGAACATCGAGAGGAAAGGACGTATGCATTGACGTTCATCTCAAGAGATGAAATTCGAAAAAAAACGATGTTCATGCCTACTCAGGAGATGAACTTCGAGAAGAAAGGACGTATGCATTGACGTTCATCTCAAGAGATGAACTTCTAAAAGAAACGATGTTTATACCCACTCAAGAGATGAACTTCGAGAAGAAAAGACGTATGCATTGACGTTCATCTCGAGAGATGAACTTCGAAAAGAAACGATGTTCATACCCACTCAAGACGTGAACATCGAGAGGAAAGGACGTATGCATTGACGTTCATCTCAAGAGATGAAATTCGATAAAAAAACGATGTTCATGCCTACTCAGGAGATGAACTTCGAGAAGAAAGGACGTATGCATTGACGTTCATCTCAAGAGATGAACTTCTAAAAGAAGCGATGTTTATACCCACTCAAGAGATGAACTTCGAGAAGAAAGGACGTATGCATTGAAGTACATCTCGAGAGATGAACTTCGAAAAGAAACGATGTTCATACCCACTCAAGAGATAAACATCGAGAAGAAAGGACGTATGCATTGACTTTCATCTCAAGAGATGAACTTCGAAAAGAAACGGTGTTCATACCCACTCAAGAGATGAACGTCGAGACGAAAGGACGTTCCCTATATGCATTCTACTTAGTGCCCTTTCAAGTTATGGTTTTATGCATTATCAAATGGCACACCTCCATTCACGTCCCTTCCCCTCCATCCCTCGTCCCGGTGCGAAGCAGCCATTCATGTTATGGGTTTTGAAAAATTCATGAAAACACTCTCTCCTTATTGGGCAGTTTATGCCATCTTGGAGGGTGTTTCCAAGGCCCAGGAAGTTTCTACGCCATGGTTTCACATTATTTGCACACGTAAAGGTGATGTCTGAGTATTGAGTTCGTGATCTGTTCGTACTTTGATAATTTTGTCGAGTTATTCGGCTCAATAAACCCGAAATAGAGTTACTGGTGATTCACTGGCGGTGTTTCAACGATAGGAATAATTTTCATGTACGAGTATAATTGGACTCCTTGTTTAGGACACCCTGCACGCGGTGTACACAAATAGCCCAATGCAATAACAGTACGCATTTTTCCATTTGCCGCAGACACTCCGACCACGAAGGAAATTGAGAATGTAGCTACTCGTAAGCCTGTGTGCAGACAGAAATCGAAGGTGATGTAATGATGGCAGTGCATTAATATGTGCAGAGAAGGACCCAACACGATGGTAAGGACGAGGGAACGACCTCCCTCCCCTTATGTCGGAGTGTGTCTTCCGAAGTTTGGCGTTTTTAAAAATGTCCTGACTGATGAATTCGAATTCAGATGTGCATATTTAGGAGCTTAGCCCAGCACCACATGTGACAATGACAGCAAATCGAAAGATGAAAATAGACGTTAAAAACAGAAAAAAACCTCATTCTAAAACGCCCAAAAAACTTTAAAACAACATCAAGTAGGTGCCAGATGGAAATGAACTCTTACAGCAAATTCTAGTGGGTGGAGCTCTCAAGGTATGCGCAAAGGCGTGTTTTCAGCAGATTTATGGAAATTAGGATTTTAAACATTTTTGCTGGTGAGGAATTGCAGTCAGAAATCCTTCGCTGAAGAAAAGAAAAATTCTGGAAATTAGTCTTAGGGCATGGAAGAATCCTTATTTTTAATTTGTGATCATGCTGAGAAATGTGTATGTGCCTAGGTCTCTGGATTAGAGGCAACAATTTACCCCAACCACCAATATTTTGGACACCACTTTGAAAAGGCATATTATCCTGTCGATTTTTCTTATGTTTTGCAGCTCAATCCTGTTTATTTTTGAAATCATCTCAGTGATGCTGCTGCGCCGATAATATTCCAGTCACAAAACGAGCTCCCAAACGCGGTATTTTTTTATGTGAGCACATATTAACAGCAAGTATGGGTCCCAAATTTTTTTTATGTGAGCACATATTAACAGCAAGTATGGGTCCCAAACGACCTATGCATATTCAACTCCCTATGCATATTCAAATGGTCTGCCAAATGCAAAATAAGCAAGCTCTCAGGTGGTACTTTGCAGATATCCCCAAATGGTGTCCCTGCAATGTAATTTTTGGTATTTTTGTAATCACGATGTAGAAATTTGAAAATTACTAATCTATCTGAATAATTTTCCCTCTTGATAGCAAAACAAACATTCTCTAATCTGTCTCGACCCATTATTAAGAGCAATTTTACACCTAACAACCAGAAATCAATCTGTTAATTTTGCTCAGCAATTCAACAGCATAGATGGTCTGATTAGGTCTTTCCACAGCTCTGTTTTATTAGGCAGCGATTTTGCTTACTCTCTCCCGATTTTTCTCCGCCCCTCACCCGTTTCAAAATTACCATGGGAATGCCTAACTGTAGGTATACATGGCTGTGGGGTCTTTCAGGCGAAACTACTTTTTAACCTTTTCAAGACGTCAGGTCAATACGATTTAAGCGGCAGTCCGGCAGGGTTTGAGACATTACCTCCTGAGGTTTAGACACCAGGAATGCCGCGACGAGAATTATGTCTGCGTCAACCTGCAAGGGCGCACAAAGTGGCCAACGAAAAGCGCATTCTTTGGCGACGTGGAAGGTGAACTCGGTTTTAGGGGTTGCGTGCGCAGTGCGTTGCCTGCAGCACTGCCCAATCATATATTTCTGTTCGCAGCGGATGTCCCCTTCCGCTTGTCAGCCTGGCATGAAACATATTTGTAGCTCCGTTTTTCAATTAGCTGCCTTCCTCCTGACCCCACCACACCACTTGCCCGCCCGACCACCCCACACCAACCCACGAACGGTCAGGCCTTTCCTCTTGATTGACGAAGAAGCAATTCAGGAAAGACAACGTTGGACCAGTCTTTCCAAGTATTTTTCTGCAGTTATTAAAGGGATAACACAATTACTGAAGGAGGGTATGCGGGCCATTGCCATAAACCACTTTGCCATTTGTTACTGCCATACAGCCAACTGTATTCGCCATATAGTGTTTCGTATTTGCTGCGAGTGGTGGTGTGTGTTTGGGGTTGGGGGTTTGGAGGGGTGGCACAAAATTAATTGCATACAAGCACGCAATCACGCGCTTGGCATTCCTGCTGTGCGACGCTCTCGTAAGCCTTTCTCACTCCTGGCGATCTCCCGGAAAACGAAAAACGGCCAAGCAGTGCGGTTACATCCTCGTTACAACAACCTGCAACTCTGGACATTAGAAATACCCTAGGACTGTACAATCATGCTTCCATATGGGGTGCGGTGCGTCCCCTGACCCGTCCAACTGCTCGCATGGCGATTTCGTTTTAACTCTAGCTTGCGGTTAACCGGTACTGAAGTTGCGGAAAGGATAGGCACCGCAAATCACTGTTCCAGGAACTTTGGTTTCGTGGGCGGAGTTGTGAAGTGATGAGATTTCTCAGGTATCCGCACGGTTGGCGTGATTTGTTTTCATTGAGAAATGAGTTAATTGTTTGAGCTTTGTCGTTTATGAACTGAAAAGCATTCAGGCCGCTGGCCAAATTCTGCACCAAGTATGACTTATGCTTTGTTTTCTGGAAGAGTCATCCCATCACATGCATGAATGGCCCTGCTGTTTGTTTCTTTTGACCAAACGACGTTTGTCTGATTTTGGTTCAAACGTTGTCTTGCTCCTGACGAATGGCAAATTCTCGTGCTTGGCCCAATTGGCATCACCTCATGATCTTTGATTGCTTGATCGATAGCTCGTTACATGTTATATTACGGTTTCCTGAACCTGATGGTCATGTAGTTTATGCCGATGCTTCAACCAATACATCCACAGTTCCAATGCTTGGCCCAAAAACAGCTCTTTTTTGCAGAAACCACTTCCTCTTGTTCACATCAGCACTAAAATTTCCAGACATTCCATCAAAATTATTTTCTGCTTTAATTGAAATCATCTGAAAACTACCCCTCTCAAAATGTCATCATCGGCTGGGAAGAGACTCCTTCGTAACTGCATCACACACATTGGCAAAAACAGATTCTGAGCAGGGGCATATTGAAAAGGCCGGACCATCTCCCCGGTTGACCGGGTTATTTCAATAAAAACTGAGGGCATTCGTTTACGGAAACTTTCACTCCCCCTATAGGCCTACTCGTGACCGAGAATAAGAGACAGAAGTCTGTGCACCTTTTCCCAAGGGTTGGCTTTGTCCCCATCTTTTATACTACCTGGTCGTGAAGTCACCACTTTCCACAACAAATCCACCCCTTTCAACCCTACCCTCTTACAGGTCATTCCTGCACTTTTCCACCGAAGGTATGCACTACCCCTTCCTCACTCCTCAGCTATTTTCCATCTCAGCCCTTCAATCGTTTTGCCATGCACCCGTTTCTGACCATTTACTTGCATCCCTTCTGTTCAGTGTCACCGTCCCCCCCCCCCGAGGATATTATTAGCTGTCTGTTGTGCCATTCAGCCTATATTCCAACCATTGGCCCTAACCGTCCTTCCTCGAGAGCACCTTGCATTTCAAGCGAAGCACCGAATCCCCCACTTGCCTTTTTCTGCCCTCTCATTCGATAGGTTTTCTCTGCCTTCAATATTATAGGTCATTTTTCCGACGTCTTTTTCAGAATTATTTTCCCCTGCCCGAGCCACGATCCATTTATGGCATTCGGCAGTCTCTTCAGCTTCCCTTGCCAGTTCGTTTTTCACAAAAGGGTGGGGAAAATTCAACAGGGTGCATCAGGAGAAATGAAAATGGATGCCGTCGTGATGAGAGGGTTGCAACTTGCAAGGTCCTGCATTGAATGAAACGTTGCAATCCAATTGATTACTGTTATTGGGATCCTCGATTTTTCCTTGATTTTTTTAGAAACGAAAACATCGTAGGACTCAGCTTACGCAGTTTATGCTATAACGGCTTACAAGACTTATACGGACTCATCAAAAGTCCTCGAACATAGGCGATATTTTAAAGCCCTGGTTAACACAGGGGCCATCTTATTAAAACAGGGCTTGGTGCAACTTCACGCCTTACACGAGTGTCATGGTCATGATGTTTTCCGGTCACGCTGCCATTGATTCTAAATAGCGCCTGAGTTATTCATGAACTCCTATGTTCGAAGTCTTTTGATAACCTCCGTATGATATGAGGCCTTTTGAAGTTCGAAGCGATCGCATCCATCTTTAGTGGTCACCCTGTACCTGTAATGATATCGCATCACATATTAAATTATGTTATTTATTGAAAAAGAAAGAAGACAGAAGGCCTCGGTGGAGTAACATCCCCGTGAAGAGAATAAAAATGTTGAGAGTCATCTCGCTCGTCTCCTCTCCATTACAGCCTCATCCCTCAACCCCTCACCCTCCCCCTCATCCCCCGAGGAATGGATGTTACCCCGTCACCCCGTCGAAGGATGCCCGAGATTTCCACCAGATGTCAGATAACAAAAGCTAGGCAATGCTTCAGGCTTCGGAAAAATAAATACCTTTCTTCTTCCGGTTTGAAAGGTGGAATTTGATAATAATGATAATGATATGACCGATGGATAGATATCTCAATTAATAATGATCAACCGAAAGGGAAAATCGCATGAAAACATAACTTCACGTCTGTAGATATTTTCCAGCGTATCTCAGCATATTCCATGTGAGGGTAATGGTAACAACTGGACAGTATAAATTAAATGCTCGTCGATATACCTACGGAACTTATCAAAAGTCCTCGAACATAGACGATATTTTTAAAGTACTATGGTTAACACAGGAACCATCTAATTTCAACAGATCTTGGTGCAACTTCACGCCTCACACAGGTGTCACGATTTTTTGCGGCGTATGCTGCCATTGATTCTAAATGGCGCCTGAGTTGGTAATGAACTCTCATGTTCGAAGACTTATGATGAGGAATGTACCAACGTATACAACGCAGGACACAAAATATTCGGCAAAAGTCAAAAGTTTCAAATCGCTGCCACTTCTATGCAACCGGGATTGTTAGGTACGTGTAGGAAGCAAAAAACCCACCTTTGGCACCATAGACATTGGTTTGTGAAGATGAGAGAGGAAACAAAATCACAGTTTGAGGAGTCAAAATGGCGTGAAGACGGCATGTGCACCATTGGGGTCAGGGGTCATGAAAACACATAGCACCTGGTTGACAGGAACCTTGGTTGTTTCGCCATCGAAGATGAGCGCTATCTCTTTTGCCCAAGGTACAACCACTTATGCGCACAAACTGAAGATGATCTTTAAAAAGGGTGCTGCAAAAAACACCTGCCATACGAAATGCCAACGTTTTCAAAGAAATCTTGACTGCTTTCTGGATGTGTTGGATCATTGATGATTGTAGGCTGGCATGCATCTGGGGCGAAACTTCGAAAATTATTCCCATCCATCTGCCGCAAGATTTTTCAGTGATTTCAACCCGTTTTTCTCAGTCAATTTATTTGGTTTTCTCGATCATTCATTCGAACATTTCATGTCTTGTCTCGAAAAAACGAAAAAAAATATATTGAACTGACACATTGCATATCGGTGGCGAAACTGATAATCTGTGAGAGTAAAACAATTCCTTGATTTGGGCAAACAGCTCTTACAGCAGGAAGATTCATCACTTGATAAATCAGACTGACATCGGGACTTGTCAGTTTCATGTGCTGAGAAAACACACAGTCAGAACTTATTTCGCAGTACCCACGATCATTTTTTTCCCTGGCAATATTGGTTGATGGCTCAGGGGAAAAATAATGCAGCGTATACGCATGCGATTTGTAACAGGTCTGAGCACGGCAAATGATGTTGTCCTTCCTGGCTGTGGTCCTGTGGGGTTGCCTTCGATGACTTTTCAACAGAGTGATGCGAGGTGCTCGAGGCAGAGTACCATATCGTCGGTATTCGAGGTAAAGTGCCATATAATTTCTATTTTATGTTGTAAGGTCTCATCTTTCTGTGAGAAAGTTGCACATGGCGTGTCGTGCCCTTCTGTCAATCCCAAATTTATTAATCTGTAACACCCAAAGCCTCTTCTGCTTTGGGCATTGTTTTTCCTTCGGCCAAAGTCATTTTCATTCAAAATTCCCAATAAATGTTGGTCATCCCTTTTACAATTTCCGGTGAGACAAAAAGGGGAAAATTCCACTGGAACTTGGACAGTCCTGTCAAACTTCCGATGGAGAACAAACTCTTTTCTGCAGAAAAAGTCCATTCATTGTTGCACGGGTGCAGGTTTAAATTTCTGACGAAATCCAACTCATTCCCTTCATCTCAGAAGTGACAACGTTTTCTTGCATATCTGCGTGCTTCCATGGCAGTTGGCAACCGAAGCCAGTGGCCAGGTCCACAGGAAAATTCATTCCTAATGTCCGATGTGTGGCCACTTCTCAGAACAAGAATCCCAAAATCTTCCAAATCCAGCCAGAGCCTGCTTTTGCCATTCCTTCGACCGAACCTCAAAAATCACCCGAGGCTCAATCTGTTCCATTTTCGTGTTTTGTGGGTAGGTATCCTCACCGGTGGGCGGCAGTACGCTGATGCAATCGCCCGACGCTAACCCTGTGTGTTTTGTTTCTGCTTGTTTGGTGTTTTGATCTTGTCCAGTTCTCTGCTGTTTGTTTCCCAAAAATCTTCATTCAGTTTCCGCCGAGCGTCGACGCCATTCGGAGGTGCGTCACTTTTTTTTCTCCGCAACGTTTTTCTCCGATTCTTTGGGCCTCGCATTTTTTGGACTTGCAACTTTTTGGGACAAGTTTGCCTTCAATAAAAGAGGTTTCTATGGGCGTCAGTGAAAACTTGCGTGGGTCTCCAATTGTACCTCCAGACTGTAAAAGTGAAAATTGCCTGCTGTTTTCTGTGACATTTTTGCGCAACCGTGACCTCTTCGGGTCAAAGGTCAAATTGTTGTGCAGGCCAGTGCCGGTGGCCTCGCAGTTGTGGCTCAACTGCAATTTTTTTATCACTCACAACGACCCGAATAAGTGAAATTTTTGCACACATTTCTGGAGAGCTGTGTCTGATCTTTCCCAACTTTTTGCTTGTAGGTTTTTTTTTAATCTCCCAAAACAATTTTGCTGTGCATCCAGTTGTTTTGTTTCACGCAAAATATCTTCCCATGGGATGAAATCAACATTGGACTTTCACTGAACGCATTTTCCCGGGCATTTCACATTTTTTCGGCTTTAACATTTTCACTTGTCCGCCCAAACAAAAGCGAAATTCTCTCCCACCTTGTCATTCAAGAGAAACTGTGCTCACAAGAAATTTGTCATTTGTCTTTTTTTTCTGGTTACAGATTCCCGTGTGGCAAAAGTTTCGCAGGGCGTTTTGTGTGCTTGGTTTCTGCAACTGGCTAATGTG
>JASGXE010012903.1:0-12763 GCA_030068105.1 Sinentomon sp. SZTP_YWyxl
GCGGACAAACCACAACACTCGATTCAAAAAAGGGCACTCATCTCGGAACAAACAAACGGAGGAAAGAAGACAGTTCCACTGCTGTTTTTGAGCTTTGCAATGATTGTGTGGGGAGGACCGGGGGAACAGCGGACAGCCATGCCAATGGCACTGTGGAATGCGAACGATGTGCGGCGAGTGTGCAGAAAAAGCCCAAAGTGTTTTCTTTTTGTTGCTTTGAGCGAAAAGACAACAAAATCAAGATCATATCACGTAACGTAAAATATGCAAGAGCTGAAGAATGGAGTGTTGGGTTGTGGGAGGAGGGGAGACGCATGCAACGAACTGGGCACAAGTGAAAAATGTTCACATCTGGAGGAGCTCAGCTCAGGGTGAGGGGATTCCAATCCAAATCCAATCACAGCTTCGTCCACTCCACCTTTCTTTCACATTCCTGTTCACATTGCACCGGCCTCACCTACAACTTGTGAACAACAGTGACGGTGTGTAGTACACACCGCAAACACACACACGGACCCACATGGGGACTCTCACGCAGTTACTGCGTAGTATTCATTCTTGTGAATACCACATTGGCCGGAATGGGATGGATGGATTTGAAGCAAACAGAAAACAAATTCCTGAACCTGCTCTTCCTCCTTGTGAGTAGTGAACACAAAACAAGTGTACATAGGCCACCTGGGACGGGAAGCCCGAGGGGAAGGGGGGGGGGTTGGGTTGAGGATGGCCATGGGTGGTGCCGGGGGAGACTGCGGGTGTTGCAAAACAAAATGTTCTGGAGTGGAGGCCGAGGTGAAGGACTTCTGCTCTTGCGTGGGCATGGGGGGCCTGCCAGCATTCCTTGCCAGTCTGTGCTCAGTTTGGCTCAGTAGGGCTAGAGCAGGGCTAGAGGACTGGACCATTGTCTTTTCAATCAATTCACAGACCAGTGAGTACACATTCCCACACATTCTTTGCCTTGCTTTGCCATGGCCAACCCTGCCCCACCAACAAGGCTTCTTCAACCTTGAGCATTTTATGTTTGTCTTTTTTATGTTTTGTCTTTTTTGTTCACACACAAAGTGAACAACCTGCATGAGCAAAGTGGATTTGAGTTGCAACGGAAAACTCACATTCACGCTTCGCCTTCCCGGAATTACAACAGCTTACATACAGGTGTGCTCTCCAGCACCAGCTCAATGCTTACAACTCATGGGAGGGGGTGGGAGGGCAGGGAAGGACTGAGAGAGGTTGGTGGGAGGGGGAGGAACGGGAGAGGGGCGAATGGCATTCCACATTCCATTCAACAATGATTCAATTCAATGGAGGGAAAAGGTGGTCATAAAAAAAGAAGAAGAAGAAAAGAAGAAAATTCTTTCTTTATTGAATTTCAAAATTTCAAATACAGACAAATGCGGGAAAACCACAATTAATTCAAAGAACATACAAGTACTTGAACGATAAAAATTGCAAGGAAAGAAAACAGGCGCAAAAAATTTGAAATATGAAATTTTTTGTGGAAAAGTGTGAGCGCAGGGGGTCCCTAACAGCAAAATGCCTGGTGGTGGAGGGTCCCCCCATTTGGAATACTCGTAAAGACTTACTAATTGTGACAGAAAAGGTAAATGAAAGAAAAAATCTCAAAAGAGTGCAGAGATACATGTGGGTTGGATTTCTATTTGTTCATATTCGAGAAAATAAATGTTCTGTACTTGGATTTGAAGGAGGTGAGGGTTGACAATTCCTAATTTCCACGGGAATATATTCCACACAGAAGGTCCTATAAAGGAAAAACACTTTTGTCCAAAACAAGTACGAAACGTTTCAATTTGCAAACTGCTTTCGAACCAAAGCCCGGGTTAAGTACCCGTGATCGGCAGCAGAAGTAAAGGTGAATCATATCCATGCGCAAGGGAGTGCATTACCTGATACATGAGGATACCAATGCGAAACTCAAAAAGATCTTTTATTTTCATATTCGTAACCGCTCAAAGATATGTGCAGTGTGCGCATAATAGTCGGAGAAGGTGATTATGCGAAGAAACTTCTTCTGAAGCAAAAGTAACGGCTTCAAATTTGTCTGGTAGGCAGCCCCAAAAGAACAATGAAAGAGAACCATCCGTTCGGTGCGGTGCATGGGTTCCAAAAAGAGCAACCAACCAACGGCCAAGGCAACCACAGAACTGGCTCTCACTCAAGTCTCGACCTCAATCAAGCCCAGGTGCCTCAGCAGAACCTCAACTCAAGCCCCCCCTCACTCACTAAGTTTAGTTGGTCAGGACTAAGGGCCGGTGGGAAGCCGTTTTCCTCCAGATTTAGCAGTTTCCCTCTCAGGTTTTCTCCCTCACTCTCAACGGAATTCTTAGCAGGTCACTCACACAATGGGACAGCAAGCAACAGACAAACAAATGGAAACAATGATGGGATATAATATAACTGCCAACCAAACTGCAAATATGTTGGAAGGGATGAGCCAGGCCCTCTCTCTCCTCTTCTACTGTGGTCAGATACAGGTGTGTAGGTTTACTATAGCGTTGACGGTTAAATGGTTGCCGGTTAAATGGTTGCCGTTGTCCACAGGATTTGGTGTGTTGCACAACTACCAGCACAATACAATAAAATACAATGCAATGCAAACAATGCTATGCCAGTGTTCAGTTGTCTGTCAGGGAATAGCCAACAATTGGTCCACAACTGGCAAGTGGCAACGGCCCAAGGGGGTCCACAATTGTCCATGATCAGGGAAAGAAGTGGGTACCACACGGCACACCCACTTAGCCACCTGCAGCTGCTTCCTTTGAAAAGCACATACCCCTCATTTCACAAGTAGTGTTTGGCTGGTGACAGAAAAAAAAGGAACGTTTTGGACTTTTCTTGTATTTTTTCTCAGAAAAAAAAAAAGGGAAAGCTTCAGTGGAGCACTGGAATCAAAGCCTTTTCAAATTCAACCAAACAACACCAAACACAAAAAACGATTTGGAAAAAACAATCGAAAAGGTTGGTTGATGCCAAAGAAGACTGTGATGGCGATGGCCATGGCGTTCCAACCCAAGGCCAAGGAAGAAAGATATCCTGATGCATGTTTCTGCAGCATTTGAAAATTTGTCAACATTGTTATTCAACAGAGCAGTGTCCGTGACGCAAACTACAGCAAAAAGAAAGAAAAGAAAAAGAAACATTATGGATGGGCAAAATACTTTTTTTGCAAGCAGGACAGGCAGGGGAAGGAATTTTCATTCATGTCAGAAATAAAGTAGAATGCCCGCACACCAAGTTGTTCAAAAGGGCTTCGCATCGTTTGCATAGAAAAATTCCAGAATTTACACACTTCTTTGGGGCTTTGATGGCACACTCAAAGAGGGACAGGAGCTCTTTACCAACATCCCCCAACCCCATGCCAAATTGCTCAGCGAGTAAAATTTCATCTGAAGGCAAATTCACAAACTCAGCTGGTGAATCAACAGCTGGAGGAAAATTCACAGTTCACCTATGGAAAATCACCAGCCTCCTGTTAAATCCACAGCTCAGTTGGAAATCAACAGCTCAGCTGGAGGTAAATTCACAGCTCAGTTGGCAAATCAACATCCCAACTGGAACAACAAACTCAGCTGGAGGTAAATTCACAGCTCAGCTGGTAAATTCAGAGCTCAGTTGGCAAATCAACATCCCAAACTGGCAAATCAACAGCTCAGCTGGAGGTAAATTCACAGCTCAGCTGGGTAAATTCAGAGCTCAGTTGGCAATCAACATCCCAACTGGCAAATCAACAGCTCACCTGGAGGTAAATTCACAGCTCAGCTGGTAAATTCAGAGCTCAGTTGGCAAATAACATCCCAACTGGCAAATCAACAGCTCAGCTGAAGGTAAATCACAGCTCAGCTGGTAATTCAGAGCTCAGTTGGCAAAGAATGTGTGGGAAGGTGTATCACTGGTCTGTGAATTGATTGAAAAGACAATGGTCCAGTCCTCTAGCCTGCTCTAGCCCTACTGAGCCCAAACTGAGCACAGATGGCAAGGAATGCTGGCAGGCCCCCCATGCCCACGCAAGAGCAGAAGTCCTTCACCTCGGCCTCCACTCCAGAACATTTTGTTTTGCAACACCCGCAGTCTCCCCCGGCACCACCCATGGCCATCCTCAACCCAACCCTCCTTCCCACGCTACGCTCCCCCAATCTGGGCTTCCCGTCCACAGAGTAGGCCTATGTACACTTGTTTTGTGTTCACTACTCACAAGGAGGAAGAGCAGGTTCAGGAATTTGTTTTCTGTTTGCTTCAAATCCATCCATCCCATTCCGGCCAATGTGGTATTCACAAGAATGAATACTACGCAGTAACTGCGTGAGAGTCCCCATGTGGGTCCGTGTGTGTGTTTGCGGTGTGTACTACACACCGTCACTGTTGTTCACAAGTTGTAGGTGAGGCCGGTGCAATGTGAACAGGAATGTGAAAGAAAGGTGGAGTGGACGAAGCTGTGATTGGATTTGGATTGGAATCCCGCTCACCCTGAGCTGAGCTCCTCCATGATGTGAACAGTTTTTCACTTGTGCCCAGTTGCGTTGCATGCGTCTCCCCTCCTCTCCTCCCACAACCCAACACTCCATTCTTCAGCTCTTGCATATTTTACGTTACGTGATATGATCTTGATTTTGTTGTCTTTTCGCTCAAAGCAACAAAAAGAAAACACTTTGGGCTTCTTTCTGCACACTCGCCGCACATCGTTCGCATTCCACAGTGCCATTGGCATGGCTGTCCGCTGTTCCCCCGGTCCTCCCCACACAATCATTGCAAAGCTCAAAAACAGCAGTGGAACTGTCTTCTTTCCTCCGTTTGTTTGTTCCGAGATGAGTGCCCTTTTTTGAATCGAGTGTTGTGGTTTGTCCGCTGGGTGTTTTTCTGTTCGTCTGGGAATGTCTTGTTTTCTTGGCGGTTTTCTGTGTTTTCTCGCTCTTTCGGCGCAGAGATGGATCACTTCGGGGAAACATTCCTGGTCCGAATTTTAAGTGGTCCCTGCTAAATAAGGGGGGGGGGAACCTTCGCGCAAAAATTTTTTGTTTGTCAACCGATTTTCTTCAAATTTTGTACATCGTTTGGGGGTCATTTCAACAAAGAACTGTGCCAAATTTCAGACCCCTGGTGTCATTGGTTTAGCCGCTGTGGCCATTTTATATGCAAAAAGTAGGCGAAACGATCGCTGCAGCGCCTGAACCGTTGGAGCTAGTGACCGCCAGTTTGGACCAAAGTCACCAAAATTGAGCCAGAATTTGGCTAGAAAGATCAACAACCGAACACCTAACTTCGCTTTTGCACCAGAATCAAATTTATTCTCATTGCATCAAAAAGCGGTAAATTTTTCTGCCATAATTTTAAAAAGCCTTTACATCTTGGAAATTTTATAAAACAGTCCAATTTTGACCATTCTAGCCAATTTGGGACACTTTTTTACATAAGTATGCAAATTTTTAACATTCTGTGTTGTTCACAAGCTGAGATATAGCATTCAAAAGTTTGCCGAACATGAAAAATCTTAGTTCCGAGTAAATTGAAGATTGATTGACGGAATAGCGTAAAAATGCATTGAGATGCCTTCGCATTTCGGTCCGTAACTTCTAAACTACATGAATTTCAAAAAACTGTTTGCACCACTGGAATCAGCAGATTTTCATGCATAAACCCACCCAAAAATCCAAAAATGTCAGTTTTAGCCATTTTTCGACCACCCGAAGGTTCCCCCCCATTAGGTTATAACAGGTTGATTAGGTCAGTTTTTTGACTTGGATTTGGTGAAGATTTGCGAGACAAGCGCCATTCGATCTTGAAGTTTTTCGGGCCAAAGCATCCCGACCCATCGCATCACTTCATTTCAAACGCCATGTGCGATTTCCAGCCGAGTTCTCTCAACTCGTTCCGTGTTTGTAATGAAATTCCCGGTGCATTTCACCCGCATCTTCGGGTGAATTTCCAAGTGCCTTTCCGGCCGTTTGTCTTTGAATGGAATGGTGCGTGGAACGGAAGGGGGTGGTTGAAACGTTTCGCAATTCCAAGACAAAAACAGCGGAGAGTGAGAAGGGTCCAGTGGAAAATTACTTCGGTGTTAATTTCGCCCGAATCTGACAAGGCTGACGAGGTTGACAGCCACCGTCTTACAATGGGATCTGACTGAAAATCGAGCTTTTTCCACGAAACTTTCCACCGAATTCGTTTTCCACCGGGCCTTCTCTTCACCGAAAGAGGTGAAAACTGCAAGAAAATCAGAGTGGTGAGATCGAATACTCTCATCATCACGGCGGAGAGAAGGGTTTGGTGGAAAACGACTTCGGTGGGAAAAGCTCGATTTTCAATTGAGGCCGCATTATGCATGACGAGAGTTGTCAAAGAAAGTCAAGAAAACCTCGCCTGTCACATTCGAGCGAAATTCACACCGAATTGGTTTCCATGTGACCCTTGACCTTCTCTGCAGTGTTTGTCTTCAGAAAGCTGATTTGTCGTTTTGATTTGATTCCGCAGTGGATCATCACTTTTGCGAGGGCCCACTGACACAGGGCCATGCCCAAAGCAAGGTGTCACACATTATTCTCCCGCAATGTCTTTCAGTGGCAGTGCATCTCGTTTTGCAATGCCGGGCGCTGGGCACAACTTTCTTTCATTCTTAGTGCGAAACAAGTGTTTGAGTTTGATTTAATGGATTCTTCATTGTTTGTTGCCCATCTCGAAAATCAACACAATTGAAAATGCATAGTTCCGATTCGACAGAATTCTTCATTCGGCCCAAGTGCTTTTTTGTTGCGTGCGAAGCCGCGAGAACTCGCAGAAGGCTGAAAATCTGACTTGAACCGCTTTTTCAGGCCGATTTCTGCAGATTTCTGATTGAAAGGCCGATTTCTGCAAAATTGCGATTGTCTCGAACAGCGGATTTCTTCCATTTGAAATGCATTTGGTGGAGAGGAGAAATCCACGGATCGAATAATAAGCCGAGCGTTTCAGAATTCGGACAAAAATGTCCATTGGCGCCACCAAACTTGCGTGTCGGTGGGGTGATTGATGAGACTTGCAGGGATCAGGCATGGAGGCGTGTCACCCTGCCTTCACCCAACCCTGCCAATGGATTCCAGGCTTATAATTGACAACTGAACTGGATTTAATGAAGTTTCTCCGCACGATTTTTCTCTGCCCTGTCTGTCGTTGACCGCTTTCAATAGTCAGACAGACTGGACTGTTGTCAACAACGTTCAGGTCATCTCAGTCTCAGTATCGCGTTGCGTGTGGCCTCTGTGTTTTGATGCGCCCACGCTGTTCTCTTTGCACTGCCTTTTTGGCCTGTTGGCACGATCATTCAGTGTTGTCAAACCACATCAGGCACTTGTGAATAATTGTGATTGGTTTTGCGGAGTTTTGCCGCGGAAGTTTTTCGTGTAGCAACTGCAGCATGCAAAATTGATGCATTTTGATTGATGTGAAGCCAAAGTAAAGCTCGCACTCTGTTCCATGCTGTCGGTCGCTTTCAGGGATTCGGTGACATTTGCGTGAGAAATAATGGAAAAAAGGTGTTGTGGGCACATTGGCGCAGATCCTGGGGGGGACAGGGGGGACACGTCCCCCCCAATATTGTTAAAGACATGAATTGTCCCACCCAATAATTCAAGAGATGTGAATTGTTTTGACAAAGCTGAACAAACTGTGCGCTGCGAACATCGAAGAAACTTGCCATTTGCGTCACTTTAGTGCAACATATAGGCCTAACATTCCCAGAAGGCCGGAAAGCGGCCAAAATGAGTGCTGAAATTGCAAAATTTCTAACACTTCTGTCGGACAGGGTCCCCGCAACTTTTTTGGAGGCCCCAAAAGATGCAGGCCGTGTGAGCCTGGGCCCTGTCGGCCTATGCCTAAATCCGGCCCTGGTTGTTGAAAGGGATGTGGTGCCAGCGGCAGTTCACGAAAATAACACGCAAGGGCGAGTGGAAATTTCGCCACAGTTGACGAAGGCAACACAGAGAATTCTGAGCCAAGAATGATTGAAATCTGAAACAGAAGTTGAAATGACGAAGTGATGTGTCGTTGAGTCCAGTTTTTGACGCGACAGCACTTTCGTGGTTGTTTGGTCGTGTCGTGTTTTTAGCAGCAAATTCGATTTGAAAAGACAACATTATTGACTGATTTGACGTTGTCAATCTACTCTGAGCAAACGGGGAATGCGAGGAAAATGCTCAGTTTTTTAAAAAATTGATCATTCTGAGCACCATTTCAGGTTCCAGTTTTTCAAAATTTCTTACTCTTCGGGGAGGGGGACACCCCTCCCCGCACCCCTCCCCCGGCGTTGCGCCTCGCGCAACGCATTGTCCACCAAATTTTCCACATCATCCCCCCCAATATTCAGCACGGATCTGCGCCCTTGTGTGGGCAGAAGAAATGAGAATCAGCTGAATCAGGGACAGGAAACAATGCATGGCCAAAGCAAAGGAAAAAGACAAGCGACAGAACGTCCGCATGTCTTCCCTTCCGGCGGAGAAGTCGCCCGAATCCGAGGGAATCTGGAAACATTTCGCTTTTATTTTCAGGCTTCAGGCCTCGCCCGAATTTTCCTCCCGGAGGCCTGTATTCTTCGCCTTTTCGAATTTGTTTGCGCGTGGGCAGAAAAAGCAAAATGAAGCCAACAGAACCAACACCGATTTGGGTCAGAGTGTTTTTCCCACTTTTTTGTTGTTCGGGACATATTTTCATGGGGTTGGATGGAGAAGTGCCAAATCCGGATGGACAAACCAAGTTCGCCTCCCGGGCCGGAGTGGAAAATTCTTCACTTCGGACCTTGTCTGTCTGTCATCGGTCGAATATGGCATGCGGGCCAAGGCACAGGAACCCACGAAGCCAATTTCAAAATTCCAAACAAATCGCATGAATTTCGACCAATCGGATGCGAGCAAAATCGTAATGACGCAATTATAAAAACCGTTTCATGAATAAACCTTTCCGAAGCGATATCCGGCAGCAGCCAATGTGGCCGAGTGGTCCAGACAGCCGCTGCGGTGGTACCCGTGGTGGTGGTTCGAATCCTACCTGGGGTAAAAATTTTAGATTTTTGTTTTTTAAAACACCGAAATGTTTTTTGACACCAGGAAGAGAAATGTTGGGTTCGATAGTTTCAGATGTCGTCAACGCGGTTTTAATTTGAGTAAGCACCTGATTGGTCGAAATTCATGCGATTTGTTTGGAATTTAGAAATTCGCACCCACGAATGCCTACATCTTCCTATTCAATCTGCGCAATTCCGTACCTGGGGCATTTGTCATTTTTCGGAAGCCATGTCCGATTTGAAATGGGGTGACATTTCTAACTGTCTTAAGACAAGTTCGCGGACATGATTTGCAGATTTTTTTATTTTTTATTTTTATATTTCTAAAGCTAACCACACCTGACGCAATCCACGTACATATCCACCCCACCGCAGTTTGATTGTTGTCCCGCCGAATTTGTTGCACTGCCGAAAACCGCAAAGCACGTCCGCGAACTTGGTCTCCACATATCAACAGGTCGGTGGAATTTTTCCGAAAGTGGCATTTGATTTTGGCCTTTTTATCCATTACCATGTGCATTTTTCTTCCAAAAATGTCTATTTAGCTATGTAGCCTAGCTGTCTTTGGCCAAGACATGGTCTGTTTTGTCTAAGCACCCACTCGGGAGGTGACCTTTCGAGTTGCATTGTGAACCACCATCCTCGCCTGTTGCTGCAGTCCCCCTGCAGACCAGTATCGAAGTCAACATTGCGGTTGCCAACTCCGCTTCCTTGGTGCATGTGCAAACAAAGACACGGGAAGCAGGACAATCTCCTCCGTCCATGAGGAACATCAAGGAAAGAAGGTTCGCTGGCAGTTGTCAAGCCCACCAACACCACCCTTGACCTGATGCAGATGCATACGAATCCGCCTGAGAGCGTCCACCACACCTCAACCTCAACCATCAGCAACAAAATCCAGAACTCAGGTCAGCCAATTTCGCTCAAACTCGGCTCGTCGACGCTGATGGACGATGCCATTCAATATGCACATGCTCATCAGCAACAGCAGCATCCTGTTCCAATGCCACAATACCATCAGCTTCCACTCTACCTGGGTTTTGCCGCTGCTGGCCTGGAATTCCATCGACGTCGATATTCACAACCGTGCCTGAGTCTGAGTTCTGCTGCCGTTCTTCATCAGGCATTGCTCGATTGCGGTGGTGTCAAATCGGCAAAAGATGATTCCTGTCATGGTGACATCAACGCGAAGCAACCGGATGAAGTGGATTTCAGGATCGGGAGTAACCGCAGCATTGAAATGGACGCCTTTCGTCCGCTTCTCTCTTCGACGGTTCTTGAATCAATCGACCAAAATTCACTGTTGACCAGGTTGCGCCCGAACGTTGACGACTCTGTGCCTCAGAAACACGTCATTGCGACTGGAGAAACGTCAACGCCCTGGTCACCAGATTTGCCGTCGATGGTGAGAAATAAACCGCCAGTACTGTCCACTTCAGTTGGTGACACAAGCTTCCTTTTGCCAATCGCCGGTCACCTGGGTTACAATGGTTCCTTCTTCTGTTACCCAGAGCAGTTCCGTCCTCCATTTCAACTCACATCGCAGCAGGAGCAGCAATCGTCGGAAAGATTTCTCCGACCCGCTGCGACCGCTGCAGGGTCGTCTCCTCAAGCTCCAGGAGACACAACAACCTTGCGAAGTGTGCCAGTGCGAAAGAGTAAGGAGCCAACAGATTCTGAAGAAGTCAAAGAAGCACCAATTTCAGCTTCTTCGATTGCTCCCGATGCATCAGGACGGACAAATGAGACTCGAGGCCCATCTCCATGGTGAGAGCACCTGTGGTGGGTCAGCGGCTGATGTCTTCTTTGACATCAAAAGTCAACGGACCGGAGTCACTACAAGTGCCGTTTGAGTGCCGAAGTGTTCAGCAGTTGAAGCGAAGTTCGCCAAGTTGTCCGCTTCCGACAACAACAGGTGTCGCGGATTCTTTCTCCGGCGAAAAGAAAATAAAGCTGCAGTTACCTGGTGAATCAGCGTCAGTGATGGGCAGCCTTTGTTCTCTTGCAACCCCGGAAGCTCCTCCAAACGGCCAGGAACCATCGTCCAGTGTTTTCAAAGTGCCCTGTACGATAAGAAATGGTGATGGTTGCGTCGGAATGGGCAAAGAAGGATCCTTGAAGCAAAGACTTCTTCAGGGACGTCAATCGCATTCGCCTCCGTCAACTTCTGCTGCAGCTGATGCAACTGATGCGATCGCAGTCAGGCCCAGACCTTTTTCACTTTTCTCACCACCGTCAGCCATAGCCTCATTGGACCTGATTCTGAAAGAGTCGTCCATTGACCTCAGCTCGTCAGTCGCTCCCGATCATATCGACCGTCTCAGTAGATGTAGTCGTGATGCAACACCAGGAGATAAAACGAAGGAGATGAAGGACTCCGAACCAAATCCTCGGAATCTCGACGAAGCTGCTCCTTCGCCCTTCACAGGGCACTCCAGATGCCCAGAAGGAAGAGCTGCTTTTTCATTGGGTTCGTCTCTCTTTCTGAGCAAAGTCATTGCTGCTCCGATGTCCAGCTCCAGCATCACGAATGGTGATAACCTTGCAAAGAAATTACCCGAGACTTTCTGTACCTGGTCTGCAACGATGTCGATGCCAAATTCAAAAGACCTCTTGACGTGTCCAGCATTCGCAAACTCGAACTCAATTTTGAAATTGCCAGCCGTCAAACCTTCAACGAAAGTGCAACCCTCTTGCTCCTCCAACCCTTCCACCGATTCCTCTCATTCATCTCTTTCTTCTAGTCACTTCTTCAAAACAGCAAGAGGATCTTCTGGTGCTGAAGCTGAGGGAAAGCTTGATGGTGATTTTCACTTCAGCCTGCTCAACGATGGCAGCAAGTTGCTCTTTCCGGAAAGAGGAAGCTCCAAGAGGGAAGAGGGCTCAGTTCTTGGCAACTGCCCGCTGGACCAATTTCGTCGTGGCACGGTGATAGAGTTGGCTGACGGTCGGCTGAAGAGAATAGAAGAGATCAGCTTGGATGACCTTCTGGAGTCGGCGACGAAACAGAAAGAAACGACCGAACTGGATCTGAAACTGAAGCTCAGTCAGAGCAAAGTTGTCGACATCTCTCTCTCATCTTCAAATGACTTGGCAACTGTTTCTTTCGAAGTTGAAAACAACCAACGACAACCAGCACGCAAAGTAAGTCAGTCTCTGAGGCAATTGCTGCGTTCATTGGTTTGTTGTGTTTGCTTTTCTCATCTTCAGTTTGCGCTATGGCTCAGTTTGTTATTATGGGTCTTTTTCGGTTGCAGTTCGGAATACCGGCCGACATTTCAAAAATGCTGGCTTGAACGAGTTTTCACAGCCGCTGAAGTCGCCTAAACAGGACATGAAGATTGGTTATGTCAGGTTAGGTTTGGTTTGGAGGAAAGGAAGGGAAGGTTACCCTGGGTTTGGGTTGGGTTTGTTTTGGCGCGAATATGTCACAGCAAGGGTGCCAACTCGCTCAGTCCAATGTTGGTAGATAAATTATTTTTCATTCAGTTTTTTAGTCGGTACGCATAATGCACGTGTGTCAAGTTGGCCGAGCCCAGCGAAATGACCACAACAGGAATTTTGAACGGCAAATAAGATCCTGCGGCTGGAAATGAATTTTGCAACGACTCCATTTCGCTGGAAGTTCGCAATTTCAATCGGTCGACCCACGTCTGGCCGACCATTGACCAACTTGTCGTCAAGTTGGTCGACCATTCATTTGGAAATTACTCCAAATTG
>JASGXE010012904.1:0-13898 GCA_030068105.1 Sinentomon sp. SZTP_YWyxl
AGGGCAGGTGATATCTTCAAGCGGCTTTCCTGTAACTCCATCACTATCTCGTAGAAGAGTACGCATCACGAAGTGGTTCTATTTGGCTTGAAGAGAGCTGTAAATTGATGCGCTGTTCTTGAACAGTGGTCGGTAGTGAAATTTGGAAGTACAATGTCGCGAAATTCCTGCTAGGTGACTTGGATAACTCCTACCATTGCGGAGTGACGGTTACTTTATTGTTTCATAAATCATCATTCGAAAGGTATTGATGAGGTGCAGGACGCCAAAATCAACATAAACAATCAAGAAAATAAACAGAACAGGAGGTGAAGAATACATGTTTCATTTAACAAAACAAGAATTTTCCATTTTTGATTTTGAACATAAAAAGAATAGTGAAGAATACATGTTTTGTTTACAAAAATGGTTTTTAACATCGCTGTGTGGTTGTTTTGGTGCGGCCAAATAACCTTTTCTACAATGAAATAACGGGTCAATGACGCGGTAAAGTATTCCAACCAGTGATTTTGCGGGGGAAAGTACGATTTCTGAAGGATGTTGTGCCTGCATTGAACATACAAAAAGCTTCGCCCATTATCATTGCGCCGTTGTTGGTCTTTTTCTCCCCAGTCTTTTGGTAAAGGGGGTCCTTCGCATCATTTCAGTAAAAGGGGTCCTTGAAGACCCCTTCTGGCTGCGAATTATTTGCAAAGCGGCTTCTATCTGGGGCTGCATTGAAGCGTCATTATTTTATCTGGCTTTCGGGATGGGATCCCCTACCTCCATAGCTCGGCTCTATTGAGGCCTGCCAACAGTGCTTCCAGCTTGGGCTGGTAAAAATAAAAAACTAAACAAATCTGTAAAAAAACAGATGTTTGTCAACTCAAATCTGAAGAAGTTAACTTTTTCGTTCATGTGTGCATTGTAACCACGATCAAAGACATATGCCAAAGTGTTTTCTGTATGTAAGCATGCCGCTTTGACCTAGCATCAACATTTTAACAGACGTTAAAAAATTGGGCGAACGTAGTTTTGGTCGATCGCATCCACATTTGCGACCCTTCGCATATCGCCGCCACAAGACCTGCTAAAACAATGGCTTGCATGTACCTATTTACCTAGCGAAATCTGTTTTTCAAGCACAATACCATTCTATTTGAGGTATTCACAGCTGCTCATTTCTTGGAACATTTCAGGTTTTTTAATTATACATGCACCCAAACTGGAATATGCAACAGACTAGGTAATCTCCACTTTAGCCGAAAGGATTCTTGAAACACGAAGCTCGCATAAAGGATGTTCGCCTAAAGTTTACTCGCACGTGCTTATTTAGCAACTGTGAACTTGCAACTGTTTTTCTTGCAACTGGCACACACGCAACCGGTACTTTCGCTGAAAGAAGATTTGCTACAGGTATTTATGCGACATGGATATTTGCAAAAGGATTTTCACACCGTGAATTTTGCAATTTGTTTATTACAACGGACCACACGGCGACTGGACTTTCCCTATGTTAAAAAATCCTTACCAATGTCCTGCCGGCAAATATCCCAACGCTCAGAGACCGAGTTGCGAATGTCTCCATTGCTAAAGTACCTGCGAGAAAAAAATCTGTTGCGAAAATCCCTTTCGGCGAACTTCCTCTCGGCGAAACCAAAAGTTTCGAGTATCCCAGTTGGAGCGCAACCTTAAGTTGAGGAAAACACATTCATGAGTAATCTAATTGTTTCGCCACTGCACTCAGGCAGTTCAGCCGATATCTTGGTGCCTGACGTTGGACAGAGGTCTTCTGCAATCAGAAATATGTTCCGTGCACATCAGGTTCAAACTTGCACACTGCTTCAGATACCTACTGGCTTAGTTTGAGAAAGGAAAAGTGCGATGTTATCTGCTAACTTAGCGACAGTGCGGTCAGTTTATTTAACGTTCTTTAACGCTTTCGTAAACACTCTTTTTAAATTTCATCTCGATTGCAGTGCATTTGTTGTTCATGCCCACCACACTCGTATGTCCAAATAGACTTATTGCACATTATGTAGGTATCGTTGGCTGCACTTTCATCTCGATTGCAATGTATTTGTTATCTTATCATGCCCTCCACACTCGCATGTCCAAATAGACTACGAGTACATTTTCGATGGCTGCACTTTCATCTCGATTGCAATTTATTTGTTCTTCGTGCCCTCTACACATTTTTATTCTCCATATTTAAATTACACTCGTGTGTCCATATTTTTAAATTGGATTTCCTAAAATTAAGAACACCTGGTCTACAATATCCTTCTCAGATATTTAACATTTTCTACATTGTTCGTAAAATGCTGGATCAGGTTATGTGCGATGAACGCTTTTCGTTCAACGTGAAATCCTATCACATTTCTGTGTTTGTTTTGTGGCATTCTTTGTTTCTGCCCCAGTTGAGTTACTGGCCCAATTGAGTCTCTGTTCAAAGAGCGCTCAATCTGTACTGCCGGGAGATCAGGACGGCATCTCTTCCTACAAAATAAAAAAGTTTTGCTTCTATCCGTTTAAACTGAGTGAAGATCGTTTGCAATGGGAACGAATCATCATTGGTTAACTCGAATTGTTTCCATGAAAGCGAGGGGGCAAGGTTTTTTGGTCATTTCCAAATGCCACCTCTGTTAGCATGCTCAGTGCTCAAGTCCAAGTGGAATGAAGAATCGGCGTAAAAGCTATCTGCACCCGGCATGAAGCGAATGGTGGTGAGACATTGCGTGAAATAAAAAAAAATATTTGTCCACAGGGAAATTCCAGACAGGGCGCAATCTGAATAAACAGTGAGAGAAAGCTCGTTTGAAGGGACACTGGGACAGCATAAAAGAATTAACACCATGGAAAGTTTGGTGCCGGTTGTTAAGAAGCAATATGGTTCAAAATTTCAAATTGGACCAACCTTTTTCCAATTTCATTTGTAAATCATCTGATGCGCGATCAAAACCCTCTGATTTGGTGCCAGAACTCTTGGCGGAAAAATCAGTAGTAGTTTTTGTTAAGTCTCTCAGAATTTGGTCTAAGAATCCCATCTTTGATCCGTCGACAGAATGATCAGCAAGACTTGCGTGTTCAACGCGATCGCCGCTTGTCTCAGAAGAGCCAAAATCCTTGGTCTTTAGCGATCACTCTGCGAGTCCGAACACCCCAGTTTGTTGAATTCATGAACCATTCCTTCAGCATCAGACATCTTCATTTTGGTGTCTGCGTTGTCCAAGGGCAAGCTATTGGCCTTAGCTTTGTGAACATCAAACTCGTCGTTTACTTTTTCCTTCCATCGCTCAGCCTGATCCAGCCTTCCCAGATGAGAAATCGTCTCACCATCAAGCTCCTGACCACATCCAGCTTCTCCGTTTCACGTCCTGTTATTGCCTCCTGTTGGGTGCTAGGATGATCGATATCCACAACGTTGCGCCCTGTTCAGTTGAGCCTTGGTACCATCCTTTTCATCAAAATCACTGCTGTCATCAACTGAAGCTTGGTCGCATCCTTTTCCTAAGCATCGTGGCAAGCAATCACATTTTGCTGATTCTTCATACTGTTCTTTTCCCCAGAGCCGAGCCATCCCATCAGATCAGCCTATCAGAATCAGTCTATTCGCATCAACCTTTTCACCAGCATCGATCCCAGCCCCCGCGTTCAGTTAATTCTTAGCACTGATTTATTCGCAGACTCGAGCCCCCTTATCTCATCCAACTGTCTATTCGCAGTTGGATGGTGAGGGGATTTCACCATTATGCCCAACATTGGGTTTGGGTGGCTGAGGTTGGGTGTGGGTAGGTGCGTAACCATTCTTCTGACTGTGTGCGGGTGGGTGTGGGTGGATGAGGGTGGTTGCGTAAACATTTTTCTGCCCGGGTGTGGATTGGTGCCGGTGGGCATGGGTGGGTGTGGATTGGTGCGGGTAGAAATGCTGACGGCATCCGCAGAGCTGAGATTGTCCACAGACTTTACTGATCTATCTGCACCTGTTGAGCATCTGAAAATTGGGGAGCGTACTTTCGCAAGATCGTTAAAGTCCTTTAAGGAAAGATCATGTCAAAGCCGTTTTCAATATCCGTTTTGTCTGTATTTTTATATTTTCTTTAAATTTCCTATATTAATGCAATGTCAGTTTCAGCAAGACAGGATAGCACATGATCAATATAAAACCACATTTTCAGAGCTATAATTGTAAAAATAACCTGGAGAACAGAATACCTGATACATCGATATAGGCTACAATAATAAAATCAAGAAAAGAAAAAAAAATGAAAAAGGATTGACCCATACCGCGACCAAACGACCTGTGATGATGAAACAAAAAGATCAATTCAAATGAGAAAATGAATTATCGCTTTAATGGTATTGATGTGCATGAATTGCAAAGTTCGCAAGGACATGTAAATCCTTAGGGAGGGAATTCCACTCCCGACGTTTTCGCGGAAAAAAGGAATTGTAATTGGCATTGCGTATTGCCGGTATTGTGTATTTTTAAGCATGATACCTACAAGCAGAGAAAATGCTGGCACGTATTTCATCGGGAAAAGACATCAGCAACAAACCTTTGAGGATCTTTTTTATGTGAAGAGCCGTATTTCCGTTCTTCATTGAGAAAGGGTAAGAAGCCCTAACTCAAGGAGCATTTTCGATACACCGGAGGTGAATCCATAGACATTCATGATGAAACGAGCTGCACTTCTCTGACCTCTTTCAAGTGCGTTGACATGACATGCAAGGAAGGGATCCCAGCACAGCAAGCATATCAAGAATTGGGAGAACAGATGATTTTTAAGTCATTAACTTGATATTTTTGTGCATGAACCAGGTTGCGGCGGACTGTAACCAGAGCAGAATTGGCCTTTTTAACAATATGGTTTATGTGCTCCCTCGTGATCATTATCAGCAGCACACATTCCCCCACCGTCAGGTAGCGCTCTCCAAGAATCCAAACCTTGACCAAAATTACAACCGGTAATTTGCCGGTATAAAAAGTATAATTTGCGATTTTTTCGCATCAGAAACAACTGTTACTAAGGTTTTAAGATACCGAAGACTCGAGGTTTTCATGTTGTTTAGAACTACAATAAAACTTTTAGAAAGACAATACAATTTATACAATGACTACTACGCTTTATCCGCTTCACGGGGACAGCAAACCTTCGTCTCCAAATCTGTACTTCCTTTGCGAATTTTTGGGTCTCAACGGCATGTCATCTTTGAGGAAAGGTGGTGCGCACTACGTGAATATCATGAACACTTTGGTTTGGTGTCAAGGGCCACTACACGTAATGCGGGAGAGATGTGTAATGGAGTTTTTACAGAGGAATTTGCACTAATCTCGCGAACCGTCTGATTATGATGTTCTTTTCTACTTCTCATTAATCTTAGTCTTTTGAAGAGCATGCGTGTGTGAATCTGGATTACTTCCTCTTTCTGCATTGCCTACTTTGTTTCCCATCGCATTTTCGAATAAATATTCTGATATCAATACAAGTAGCTTTTTTAAGATCGTGTTTTCTCTTCGCTAACAAAAGCTGAACCTGAACAAATCCTGTCGGTAATCGACGAATATGCGGCCCACCGAATCTCGCGGGTACATTTAAACGGCCTAACATAATCTAACTTTACTTAACCTAAACCTAACCCAACCTTTTTAATATGAGTTATCATCCAGCCGTTCAGAGACCCACCAAATCTGGTGCGGTCGGCATATTCGTCGATTACCATCATGTCCCTTCTCGGAAAAAACAATTCTCGCTGGGGCCCAGCCTGCTATCTAAAGTCGCGACTGTGTTAATAGACAAGACGTCCCGGATACGATCGTCCTCACATACTACACGACTGATAGTCTGCTCTTCGAGCTTTGGTGCGTTATTTTATTTTCACCCAGGAAAATCTGCAACATTCCAGTATATATTATTTTATTTTATCCTGCTGACAGGTCTAACTTATTGGTTCCGAGGACCAGCTCAATTTCATCTTCCCGTCATTGCGGTGGTTCACATCCCCCAAACGAGGAGCCGCGGGGAAACTCCCCATACCTGGTCGAGAATCCATTCTCGCCCACAGCTGTTTCGTCGCCGGACGAAGACAGAATTCTTCATTCCAATGGTGCCGAAAGTCTTGCAATGTGTAAGCCCATTGTTATCTAGGAATTTTGAGCCTGTACAAGCAGACTCTAAATGGAAGCACCAAAAAGCATATCGGAAATATACCATCCCTTTATTTATTTATTGAAGCCTCGGTCAAAGAGATTCAAAAAGGTGAACACATGTTGAAAAAAGGAGAGCAGAAGAGTAGAAATCCTCAACATTGTGCAAAAAAACTTTGGCCGCACTCCGCATCAAGTGCGGAGACGGAGAGAAACGGCCGTATTCCTCATTGCATCACACCCTCAGGTTCAACTGAATTACCAATTCAAGGGACAGATTTGTGTGGCACAAATTTCATTTCTATGCACAACGCGCTTTCCTTTTCTGTTGTTGCATTGAAAGATGAGTCTGTCTGTTGAGTTGGCATTGAGTGGAACCTGAGGGTTATGTGATATGGGGAATTCGGCCGAAAATTCTGCAGCTTTGCTTTTATGGGACGTTTGGAAACGATGAGCTTTTATTGGCATTTCAGCCACCCTGTCTTTCCGTCAGAATCTGAACTGCCATCCGCTTTGCAGTTTTGCACTTGTTTTTTGGTTCTCAGAATCTTCTCTCCTATGTTTGTTTTCAGATGGTCCCTGTTACGGTCGTGCCGAGTAAATCCGAAGGTCAACTGGTACCATACGAATACACTTTGGTCAACGGTTCGTTGGCCTCCGGTGTTTCTGCCGTAGTCATAACGCCGACAAGTCCCATAAACGATATCAACTGCCCCGATATTCCGCTGATGGACTTGGACGTTGACGAGGACCTACAGGGTGGACCATACACTCGTCTTCCGGCGACGACGCGAAAGACAGAGACGCCCTTGAGAGCAATAATTCCTCAAATTACAACTCGACCAAATCGAAACTCTGATCACAGCCCAAATATCCCAAACCTACCTTCATTCTGAGGACCTTTAACTTGCTTTGCACTGCTCATGACACCCTCTCGAGCGACTCCAAATGATCCTAATTCGTTGGCCCAAGTGCGGTTTTGAATAGAACATACACCTTATTTACACCTGTTTTCGAATTATTCTTGACCTCATCAGCAGCTGCTGTTTGCACTTTTGGGATAGTGTTCACTTTGTAACTTGACTAGACATTCACTAAACCCTAGTCATTATTCTTTAACCAATCGGATGGCTGTGTTGTGGCGTTCGGGTTACTGCTGAGAAGATTAAACCGCATATTCCATGGACCTTCAAGGACATGAAAATTGTTCTTAAAGCTTTAAATGATGACGCCCTTCCCACCCAGGTGCTAGGAGTTTGCTGGCTGCGGTCATAGTCGCGTGAGTATAAAATGAGTGCTACTCCAGTCACCATTTCAAACTCCAAAAACATTTTTTCTGCTCTTCAAGAACGCAATGTTCCACCTTCCCTTGTGAGTTGTAAGCTTTTGGCCTCCTGGAACCGGAGTCGTCACTTCAGTGGGAAGGTGGGTGATTGACCCTCTCTAAGGAGAAATGCCCCGGCCTGAGATTCGCCCTGGAATCTCCTTTTGGCCCGGTTTAATGGAAAATTCAGACTTGAGAACTCGAATATTGCACCCAAAATCAACCCCAAATTTCAAACTCTCTGCAGATTTTGGGGGTAGGAGTCCGCAACCTCCCACCAGGGGCTGTGATCCTTCGAACCCCGTAAAGGCTGGGCTCCAGACCCCGATTACAGAGGTCCTCGTCCTCAGATGGGCTATGCCCAGATCCTTGACAAATGAGAAGTGCCCCGTGCGAAAACCTGAATTGCATGGCAGGTATACATCGCATTTCTAAAGTAATCCGATTCATTTCAGGGTCAACGAAAGGTGTTGTTGAGAAAGGTGTTACTTTGAAACATTGAGGTTGAAAAAACCATTGAAAAAAACCATTGAAAAAAACTTTGAAAAAACTCGTGATATTCTTGTAAATATGCTCACTTATAGCGATTATATTTTGACAAAAAGACTTGCTATGAATATCATAATACAATTTAGTTAATTTTAACTTCTTGAGATTATCCAGGCATTGAGAGTATCCGCGCAAAACTAAAAGCATTGTCCTTTAGGTATTGTGTAACGGAAAATTTAATCACAGCAGTAATGTCGGCTCAGTTTCGTTCCGTGTCATTTTACTGGTCAAATTACTTTTCCTGCAGTGTTTTATTCCCTTTCAGCGTTTTTCTTCCATGGTAAGAAAAACGCTGCAAGGTTCAGGAAACGAAACATAACCAACCAGTAAAATGATACCGAACGCAACTGAGCCGACATTGCTTCTGTGATTGAATTTCCCGTCACACAACATAACATGGGAACAGCGACGTATTCGAGTGCGGGTTCGGTACTACCCACGGCGTCATTCGCAGATTTCCCACGGAAGCTTTACTTGAGGCCGGGTCCCCAAGAGAGACCATGCTGCAGACATGTTTAGTTTGTACTCGTATAGTGTGTTCTTGCTTCACTCCAGCAAAGACGAAATTATGAAAGCAAAATTTTAACATTCTTCGCAAATATTGAAAAATTCATAAAAATGACCAACGGCCGTATTCTCGATTACAATTCATCCTCAGGTTCATCTCAATAGCCAATTCAACAGACGGAATGCACTTTTCTCAACAGTGAAAAAGGAATGTGTTGTGCATATAGAAATGAAATTTCGCAACATAAACATATTCATTGAATTTGCTATAAAGTTGAACTTCAGAGTGAATTTACATCAGGAAGACGGCCGCAAAAATACTTTGCATAGATTTTTAATTTCCCTCTACAATCCACCCTGTAATTGGTGTGGGAAAGTTTGGCCGCATTCTTCTTATGTCCACAAGAGTATCATGGCGCTCTGTTATTCTTGCTGTGACTGCAGGAATAGAATCCGAAGTACTGCTCCCCGGTAGGATCTTCCGAGATCCCATCAGTGGAAAAATTGCATTGGGAGAAAGTGGTAAATTCCAATTGAGTAATAACTTTGTGAGAGAATTGATAGATGGATATCTACATCAGTTATCCTTACCTTGTTGATTTTTATCCGTGTGTGAACCCGAAGACAATTTTACAAACGGCTTTGGATATTTGAGCTAAGTAAAATTTACCAAATCGTTGGATTTCTGAAGGTATCTGGTGCATGGCCTCTCACCCATTTCTAAACCACACAAAAAGGCTCTTAGATCCAGTTCCTGCCATCAAGACAACGGAAAAGAGCAGACCATGCGGTCAACCCCAAATGACGGATTGCTAAAGTTGGTTGTTTTTCTCACATACACATTTTCTGTGCTAAATACCTTTTGTAAACGACGTATTTCATTTAAACTTGAATTAATTTTGCCAAACATATCCCAAGAGGGTCTCGCTTTCTCATCGTAGAGGTTTCTCTCAACGAAGGGTTTCTCCCGGAAACCCTATTCTGCAATTTGAGGACTCTGCTGTGTTCAAACCAATGAGTAAATAATTGTACCTTTCTTATGAGCACTAACACGATGTGGAAGGAAAGTCTGAATGCTAAGACGTTTTTGCAACGGAAATATGATTTTCTTTATTATTTTATTTCATGAAATATCTCTTTCCAAACAGCGATGCTGACTCGCAATATTTGTGATGGAACTTGCTATCTCCAGAACGCAGGATCCTTTTACCGAACACACACGATCTGGAACACAGAAAAACCCCCTGAAACACAAACCAAAACGCAAGAAACCTGTTTCTGTTACAAAAACTACAACACAAGATCCTGTACCGATATTTTCGTATTGCTATTAATTTTAGCTACGATTCACGCTCACAGAAACAACTTCAGTCAGGATCCACTCTGTATAGTCTCAGAGGGGCAAGGTTTCGCAGTTTGATAATTGATTACCCCAATAACACCCTTTTACTGATGTCTTTCTTGAATATTTGTTGAAGCACTGAACTTTTTTAAAATGTAATTATTTGATTGATGCGTTTTAAAGCTTCACCGATATACCTGACGCCGATATTACCAAAGAAGTTTATTAAAGTCTGCTAAAGCCAAGTTAACTCTCTGAGGTTTAGTTTTTTATTTTGACAGCTGACAAATCTCAGCAGGCTTTCTTTTCTCTTGTGCAAATCTGTTCATCCATTGTCGTGACCGAATAACGTCTAATTTTCGGAGCGTCTAAAAATTCCGCGGAAAGTAGTTCCCGGCGAAAATCAACTTTTGGATAGCTTGGGTTTAGGTTAGGTTAGGGTGTGATAGGAGAGGTAAGGATAGGTTAGGTTAGGTTATAGTTAATAATTTTGATCAGCGTATCAATTCGGACCTCACCACACATTTTAGGCCTTCCGAAAATTAGACGTTATTCCGGCAACTCCCACGGATGATTGGTCAACCCACGGACAGGGCGTCCTTGCCCACTTTGATAAATTTGCGGGGGGTGCAGATTCGTTTGCGGAAAATTGAATTTTTGTTTTTTTTCTCGTGTGTGAGAAGGCACTGATGTGATCTCTCCCCTGATAACTGATTACACGAATGAGGTGCAAGAAGTGATGATTGTTGCCTGCTTTATGTCCGTCTCATGAGTTTGATCTTACATGTTATTTTGCTTATTTTTAAGATGAGCGAAATCGTGAAAATGTGACATCCGCAGGCTGAATACTGAGACTGCAAACTGATGTCTGTTGAAATCTCTGACCATGAAACAGATAGCCAGCAAGTTGACTGCTACGTGTGGATATTTTCGACGTAGGTGAAGTTGGCCCCCCACTTTAGCCCCCTCACCATTTTTTTCCATCGTTTGCGCTGCGTTATAGCGTCGGTTATCGCCCAATTTTCAGCGTTCTCTCCGTTACCGTTTTCAGGATATTGACCCACCAAAGTGGGGGGCAACGTCACGTGGAGTTGGCCCCCCATTTTCAAAATGGTCTGATCAAACTAGGATTTTGCAGGCAGATCACGCTTCGTTAGCGCCGGTTTGCGCCCGGTTTTCCGCGTTTGTGCCGCTAACGTTATTACCCCCAATCTGGGGGCAACACATTACGTGAAGTTACACAGAAAAAATGGATTGGTTGCGGAAATGCTGCAACCAAATTTTCATCCCGGTTTTTTGCCTTCCCATTTGCTACTCAACGAAAGCTGCCCAGAGGCGTGCCGATAATGGCAAAAGTTTAAACATCCCATTTGCAAGGAGAAATGTTTATCTCAATTCGTTTTTTCCGCAGGCTATAAAAAGCTGGAATAGTAAACCGCGTGACTCGCTCCTTATCGCCGGCAGTTTCAGAGCGTGAGATCTAACTTTACTCTTTTTTTCTGTGCCGTTGATTCCTCTTGGTTTCAACTGAACCCTGTCGCACCAATGCCAATGTACTTTGTTAAAGTTTAAGTGTAAACCGTTTTAAAATTTTTTATTTTTTTATAAGTTATTCTCATTCCTTGATGACTACTGCTTTTTGCATTCACCACAACAACCAACTCCTTGTTGTTGTTTTTTCACACAAATCCAAATTCGCGGCAACTACAGTCATTGATTTTGTTGCCAACCACAGTTTGTGTTGAACAACACAAAACTGGTTGTCGCTGGCAGATATTCAATAAACAAAATTATTTTGTATATGCGAACATCTTCATAAGGCTGCATCAACCGATTTTTGGTCGTCCAAATGAATCTTAGAAAGATGCCTCAACCATTTCATCTCATCCATAAAAATGGTTGATTTTTAATCATCGATATTTCCCTGTGGAGTCTCCCACTTGGGGCATCAATATTTCGAAAACAGCAGCTGCACAAACGGTGAAAACCGGGCGCAAACCGGCGCTAACGAAGGAAAGCGTGCCTGCAAAATCCTAGGGAGGAAATTTCACGTGAAGTTGCCCCCCACTTTGGGGGTCAATATCTCGAAAACGGTAACAGACAAACTTAACTTGTTCACAACAGATAGAAAACATTGGTGTAAAATATCTTATAGTTGATTCAACTGTAGCGGTTGCAGCAACCAATTTTGGTTCAACCCCATAAAATTAATTCTGAACGCTTTGGGATTTCTCTCTGTGAAGATGGGGGCACTTCAATGGCAATTTGAACGCCGAGGGCAGTGAAAACACCCATTCTCACTGTTCCCACGTATTTCGATCACAAACAATATAACGTTTAACTTATTGATTGGTGATTACTTCAAACCATTGTAAAGTCTCGCGAGAACCCAGCCATTCAGTTTCGGCAAATAATGAAGTCGTGTACTGGCATTCAACACCCGGGATCCACAAACAAAACATGGCCACAAAAATATCCTAACGCAATCAGTCACCAGCCCAGAGGATTTTTGAGAAGTAATTCCTTGGATTCGTTTCGAAAAAGCGTGTTGGATCATCCTTTGGAAAAACCTTAAAACAAAATCTCAGTCTTTTTTTAGAAATCAGATCGGTTCGCAATCAAAAACCATTCAACTACTGCTTACCGCAACCATAAGGAACAGATAATAGCAAACAATCGTTTCTAAATTTCTGGTTATTTTCTTCAATGCCAGTGTCAAGGAAGGGAATATTCCAGCATGTTGGAAATGATCTGTCATCGTTCCAGTGTTTAAAAAGGGTCGTCGTTCCGTAGCATCCAACTACAGGCCATACTCCCTGGTCTCTGACGCTCATTTCTCGAAAGCTTTTGATGTGATTAACCACAGACTCTTGGTTAGAAAGTTGGAGCTTCTAGGGGCAGACAAATCCACTCTTAACTGGGTAATGGGTTATCTCTCTGCTCGTTCCCAGTGTGTCAGGATAGGAGAGCACCTGTCAGATCCTTTTCCAGTCACATCAGGGGTCCACCGGGGTAGCATTTTAGGACCCTTACTTTTCATCATCTACGTCGATGGTATCGTGCAAGGCATTAATTCGCGCATACGGCTATTTGCCGACGACTGCATAATATACACAGAAGTATGTGCCCTGGGTGACTGTGAGGTGATGCAAGGGGACTTGGATCTTATTCAAGAGTGGTGCAATAGGGCGGCTATGTCCACGAACGTTGAAAAATGCAATTTAATCAATTTTTGTAATAAGAAAGATCGTTTTGTGTTAAATTACGTTCTTAGTAATTGTGCACTTCTCCCACAAGACGAGCTTACGTATCTGGGTATCAAATTTACAAATAAGCCTGACTGGTCCAACCATATTAGCATGCTTACCTGCCAGGCAAAGAGGGCACTATATTTTGTAAAACGGAATTACAGGAAGTGCCCCCCCAGGACAAGAGAGCTAGCATACTTCAGTCTAGTACGCCCCATTTTGGAATACGCAGTCCCAGCATGGGGCCCATGGCGTGAATGCCAGATCACTGCTCTTGAAAAAGTTCAGCGTAGGGCAGCTCGCTTCGCGCTTGGAGATTACAGGCGCCGTAGTAGTGTCACTAACATGTTGGTCTCACTTGGCTGGGAATCACAACAATCGAGAAGGCGCGTGGCACGACTGACATGCCTGTTCCTGATCCTTGGGAACGTTGGAGGTTGGGGCGCTTTTCTCGGATCCTTAGGCCTGCCAACCTTCTACTCGCACAGGGATCACGATTATAAACTTCGATCTCAGAATTTTAAAAAAGACGTCGGTTTGCATTCTTTCTTGGGAAGAACTATCCCGGAGTGGAACGCTCTGCCTGCGAGAGTGTTTGGCCAGCCATTGAGTATCCCCATACTACAGGAACGGCTTCGAGATTCTCTTTTACAGACTCTACCGGACATTCCCTAGGTGCCCTAGGGAGGTGTGGTCATGGCATGTTGGGCAAAAATTTTGTTCTGGATCAATGAGACATACGAATCACCTGCTATTTTTGATGCACCAATGTTCCTATTTTTTGTTTTCTGATTGTCGTTT
>JASGXE010012905.1:0-19485 GCA_030068105.1 Sinentomon sp. SZTP_YWyxl
GGGTGGCAGCTGGAACAAAGATCATTTCTGACGAGTGGGCAGCCAACAGCAGGATACATTCACGAGACCGTTAACCACCAACAAAACTTCATTGATCCGGCGACAGGGGCTAACACTCAAACTATCGAGTGTCTGTGGGGTCATCTGAAATTCCAAATCCTCAGGAAAATGCACGGAACCACACCTGCTATGCTTCCACGTCATCTGGCAGAATCTTGATGGAGGTCTGTCAATTCAGGAGGCGACATTTTCATCTCCTTGCTGCGAGATATAAGAATCACATTCACCTGAAGCATTGTTCGCATCTAACAAATCTGATAAACAACGGCCCTTTCAAGGGCCACAACAGATCATTTGTGTTTCCTGTTTGTTTCCAAATTAAAAGTCAAACGGATTCACAGATGCTCCGTTGTACGCCGAAATACATCATCAGTCGCTCGGCTGGATGGGAAATATGCCTGGTGTACTGTCTCCTTAATGTCTCCTAAGGTGGGTGTCACACGCGATAAGATTACCCAGCACAACAGGAGCATAACCAAAATAAAGGACGGAACAAAGCATTTCAACCGTTGGTCATAGAAACAGTTGGATTAAACAAAGATCCTTCCTCTCGAAGGCCATAACAGAAAATAATTAAAGTTTCGTTTTGTCCTCGCGGAACGAAGCAGACGAAGGAAAGCATTGAATAACTTTTTGATAAACTCTATTGTTCCACAAATGCTACTCGTACGTAATTTCTTCGAAAATACTCTGAAAATGCGCTGCAAATTCTCCCAAATAGCGAGAGAGTCAGAAAAAGGTAATGAAAATTTTCAAAGACTCGAAATCTCCTGAATACGTTTTACTTTTTGTGCAAGGGTTATGAGTGTTTTGTGACACTCATGATTCCGTTTTTCAACAAAAGTCAAAATTTTATCATTGTTGAAAGATTGGATATTGGAGGCAATCTTAGCTGCATGTTCTCTCTTTCCAGAAGGATGCCTTCACCTTTTCCCAATAAGGATTTCCAATAAAGCGTTTTTACTAGAATGTCTTGAAGCCACCATAATCCGGGCCACTTCCGGGGCGACATGCGTTACCAAACTGATCAATATTTCCAGGCAAAATAAACTTCGCCCAAGCATAGCGGCCTATTCAGGTCAAAATGGCTTTGAAACGAAATATTTGACCGGGTGGTCAGGCTTATTTTACGAGTTTCCAAATAAAGGCTTAGGCTATTTGTTTCCAAATCACCTTGGCAGGCACCCGTTAACGCAGGACCGGTTGACAAGATCAAAAAATCAAACGGTCTTTGCTCTTGCTCAATTGCAAGCCTGATTATGATGTCGATCTTTTGCGTCTCCACTCCCCAGTGGAGACGCAATTTCGAAAAATGGTATCATCCTGCAATGGCGGAGTGATTTGAAGTTACGCTATAGCAAGAAGCAAGATTCGGATATCCTGCAGAGTCAACGCAATTCCTCTCTCATGAAATTTTGTTGTGTCGTAGCTTCAGATCTGCGATCAAGTTTCAGTCATAGATTTTGTGCATTTGATCACGAAGATTCTGTGTCCCACAAATCCTGCCTTCGAGCAAATCTTTCTCTATGTCTTCCATATGACAGCACGGATTGCGGATATAGCTATATGGCGTAAATTTGTGGCTTGCGAGAGATATGTTAGCAACTCTCTGTCAATGGAGTCATCTCCAATGCTGCACTACGAGCGGCCAAGTCACGATCCAGACGCGAAACCCGGTCAATCAATCATTTGCAAAACACTGTCGTATCAGAGCCATGTCATTTTCCAAAATCGTCTTTGTCTTTGTTGATTTCCGTCATCTTGACTGGTTTTCTGGTTCTGAGCTAATTATGTGCTATCCAGGACAATCAGAAAAAACATGTGACTGGCCAAAAAGCGGAAAACATGTAACTGGCGAAAGAATCCACAGGACCAAACCTGGCCACACCCAGTCAGATTCATTACTCCAGGTACCAAACCCTATATCCGACCCTAAATTGGGAGATTTCCCACAACCACTTCTCCTGGGACAAAAGGTCAATTGCAGGAAATTGCCAGAAAATATGATGACACCTGCCACAACATTTTTTCGCAGATCCAAATCTGACCACCATCCATACAAACCTGACCTAGACGGATTCAGAATTGACCCACCCCTAATCCAAAAATTGGCGATATCCCTCCACCTTTCACCCTGGGGGTGGGTTCCTAAGGTTAATTTCAGAAAATTGTGAAACATGCAGCTGGTAAAACGCCGAAATCAACTTCATGGCAAAACCCAACCCCATCGACAAGTAAAATAATTCTGAACTCCACATCACAACATGTGGTGTCTTCTTCATGGGCTTATGCGTTCGCTAAAACCCACAATAGCCTAAATGTTTTGTTGCTTTCGTGTATTCGCATACCAGCAGAATGTGTCTCCGGTCGGACGAGCATGGTGGTCACATGCGACAGCAAAGGGTCCGCATGGTCATATGATATTGCATCGCAGGATGACTAAATACTCATACATAAGCAATTGCTTATATTCTCCCGCTGGTTTATATGGCTTTCGAAGAGGCTAACCATAGTTTTATTCGTAAAAGCTAGAGAATACAGTTTCTTAAAAAGCTCGACACATCGCTGTTAAAGGTTATAGGTACAGTTTGAAACCTATGCTTTCGCCATTGCCTCATAAACAAAATTCTGCCTCAGTCCCTTCTATCCCAGTCCCTTGATTTTTGGATAGAAAGGACTGAGGCCGAAAGGGACTGAGGCAGAATTGTTTTTGAATCGGGGGACTGGGATTGAACGGACATGAGCCAGAATTTTTTGTCGGCCTCTGTCCACTTCTCCCTTGGTCTAATTCTGCCCCAATCCACTTCTGCTCCAGTCCGCTTATGCCTCAGTCCACTTCTGCCTCAGTACACTTCTGCCACAGTCCATTTCTTTCTGCCTCTGTCCACCTCTGCCCCAGTCCCCTTCCGCACCAGTCCAGTTCTGCCTCAGTCCAGTTCTGCCTCAGTCCACTTCCGCTGCAGTCCACTTCTGTCCCAGTCCACTTCTGCATCAGTCCACGTTTGCCTCAGGCCACCTCTGTTTCTGTCCACTCCTGCATCAGTCCGTTCTGTCCCAATCATTGGACCCTTCTGTCAATAACCGTATATATTTACAAACTCTTCCGCATTGCAAATTACCCAGGTATTGTTTTAAAATTTCAATGATCCATGGCGCAAAATGTTCCGTTTGCAAACTTTGGCAATTATCCAGTACCGCCGGGTGGGCCTTTGAATTTGCAATCAAGCAACAGTTGTGCTGATTTAATTTTGCAATGAGAGATGTGTATTCGTAAAATGACAGTTTGCAGCCAACAACGTGAACAGCCAGCATTTGATGATGCATGTGAAAACGTTTCGTAAGTAAATTTTGCATTTTGTGGAACATTTTTATGAATCTTTTTTTGTAAAACTCGCTTCCAAAAAAATCATCTGATGGATTTTTGGTTGACAAAATGTCCGTTCGCAGTGTCATGATATTTTCTGAAACAATTCCCCTCTTTTCAAGGAACTTACGTTTCGTGTTAGGAAAAGTATTTCCAACACTTCACCATACCTGGTTTCTGAGAAAGTGTTTTATAGTGTCATAAAGTGCTCAAGTGATATACGGACTTGTCAAAAGTCCTCGAAAACATAGGCGATATTTTCAAGTATTGGTTAACATAGGGGCCATCGAATTTCAACAGGCCTTGGTGCAACTTCACGCCTCACACGAGTGTCATGATGTTTTGCAGCGAATGCTGCCATCGATTCTATAAATGGCGCCTGAGTTAATAATGAACTCCTATGTTCGAAGATTTTTGATAAGCGTGTATTGCCGTCCGGGTTACGGCGATTTTCCCCACAGAAAAAAGCATTCGGGGTTCAAATTCTAGGATCTTTCTTTGTGGATATGTGCAAGAAAACCGCGTTGTGATATTTTATGGGAAGACATTTTCGAGCACTTCAAAGTAACACTGTAGCAGCACTAAAATGCCACTGCTGGGCTGCGGTAATGCATATAACACTGCGCAGATAAGGATTATACGAAAACTCTTACCTGTTTTCCCGACTTTTTTCTTACATGTGATTCTGAATTATTTCTCAACAGGATCCTTATTTAAGTCAGTTTGTTTGTTTTTTTAAACTCAGGGCATTTAACATTTCTTCCGATTCAAAGTTTCCTATTTTTAATTTTTATTTTTTGTTCCCTTTTCATTTTCTTTTTTTTTACTATCGTGCATCACGATACACCAAAAGTCTGCCAAAGAAAAATGAAAATTTGCTGTTTTGCCATATTTTGTGATCTTAAACTTTTTCTAGCTCTAGCAAGAAATGTCAACACTTTAATCGAACTACATGTGCAGATAGAGGGATGCCTTAAAGTCTTTGGTCATAGGAAACGTTTAAATTTTCTGTTTTTATCATATTTTGGAATCCGGAACTTTTTCTTGCTCTAACCACGGATCAAAGAGTTGACTTCTGTGGTTTTAGAGTTGGAAGAAGTTTCTGATTAAAGAGTTGACATCCGTGGTCAGAGTTGGAAAAAGTTTCAGATGTCAAAATGTGATAAAAAAAGCAAATTATTTGTTCTATGGCCAAAGATAGAACCATGGAAAAAAATCAGCTACTCCATGACGGCTGTGGCTGATTAGCTCTTTGATTTTGTCCACAATTTCAGTAAATTTGTTGTCTAATTTGATTTCATCACGGACATCCTTCGTTTCATCCAACCAAATTGTCGTGTCCATTAAATTTCTCTCCAATTATTTTTCAATTTTCTTTGACCTTTCAATTCCCGCTTTCAATTCTCTCCAAATTCCATTCGTCTCTTTGTTTCTCCTTCGGTCTTTGACGTGAATAACCCACTAATTTCCCTTTCCAAATCCATCTAAACGCCCTTCAGTTTACCTCAGCGCAATGCCAAAATTTTCTTAAATTTTAATTTTAATTCAAATTCAAATTCAAATTCCAGGAATCACCACTGCAGTTCTGATTCAGAATTAAGCATTCAAATAGACGTTTTTGAAGAGCAGAGGGAAAGCGATGAGGCCCAAATCAGGACGGATGGTCCGAACGGAGTTGATCTGTCGAGCCCCTTGGACGTATTCTACGCCATATACAGACAGGTAATGAGCAAAGGGGGGTTTTACGGGAACAAAAGGGTTTCAAGATCGTTGCTGTGTATGTACCTATTTTACTCTTATATCCGTAAGCGAAAATGATTTTCGATAAAGGTTATAGGAGCAATTAATGTAACACCTTTTGGCGCGTAGGTGGCCGAATTACTTTTCGAAATCATGTAAAAATTAAGATTGTGGAGGTTTGAACAAAATCTCATTGTTGCAGAAATTGAAGATCCTCTTTAATACCGAGGCCAAAATCTGACACCTCTTGAAAGTTTAGTTGAAATTTAGTGCTTTAATTTTTACAGCTGCACAAGAGTAAAAAGAACGGAAAAAATCTCGGAGGCAAGCTGTAAAATGGGAAAGCAATGCGAACATTAATTCCGTCACTTCTGTAGATAGTTTTGCGACAAGTTGTTCTGCTTGGTTTGGTTTTATACTGGGAGTTGATTTTTGATTGGTTTTCCTGGGAGGTTGATGCAGGCTCATGAAGTGCTATGGGTTCCGGAAATTTACTGTGCAACATAAATTGCTGGCCACTGATTGAAGTACCTTAGTTTTCAGAAACGACCCTTCGTCCACTGACGACCACACAGAGGCCTTGCGAGAAATTGTTTTTCGACAGGAAGCGCTCCAAAAGCCACGCTGAACGTCGAGGTTGTTTTGCTGACGCTGTGTTGTTTTGGATACACTTGTGGAACTTATGTATTGTTGAAAAATGGACTACGTTGTCAGTTGCTTATGGGACGATGTGCTCACACCTTCAAAAATCCTGAAAATATGTTCCTATAGATTAAGAATGGAAGAGGGAATTCTGGTGATTGTTTCGTCGGACCACAGTTTGCGTCGGAGCTTCAGTTTGCGTCGGAGCAAACTGAAGTCACGAACTTATTATGAGTCTATCATCTCCCAACATACTCGTATATCACCAATTTTCCATTCGCTTTCTTCAGGTGGCCGAGTCACCTCAAGAAGTAGCATTTCTCAGCATCCTGCAACATCTACTTCTGATCGATCCCAAGGAGCCTGTGTCCGACATCATCTGGGACACTGCCGAGACCTTGATACACAAGGCCAGCCTTCTGGAGTCAAAGGAGGACTCGGCCCGCATATTGCGGTCCCCCAGCGTTCAACTCACCCAGGCTCGAAGCTTGACTCGACTGAGGTCGTTGGTCGATCCAAAATCAGCCTGCATCTGCCCCTGTCATCGTGACGCCAATGAGCCATGCTCGGCTGCAGCTGGTGCGACGGTGCACCCCGGCCTGGGCGCCACAAAGAGCCGCAAATCATCCCTCTCCCTCCAGTTGCACCATCAGAACTCTTCAGACAACATCAGGGTCTTGTCACCACCACCACCTGCATCAAATGGGCCCCCAGCGCCACCTCCGCCTCCACCCCCACCAACTGGGCATTTGCCGCCTCCTCCGCCTCCACCCCCAAGTGCTCCAGCACATCCCTCACTCCCAGCCAACGCCTCACTGAAACCCATGAATCGTGGAAGCGAACCCCCTCAATTACCCGAAAAAGATCTGAAGGAATTCGACAACATCAAACTGCCTCAGCAGGAGACTCCGGTGCCAAAGGCTAAAATGAAGACAATCAACTGGAACAAGATACCAAATCACAAGGTTTGATTAGGCTCATCAGTGTGATCGAAGCTTGCGGGATTTCCGCAGGCCTGATATAAAAAAATAAAAAGATCAGAATATCCATAATGCTCTTTTTGATTGGAAGCTTCGATTTTACACAATTTTGCAGTTTCCCAGTTGACATAATAGTTGTTGTTCACGTTAATTGAAACTTTTCAGAATTTCGTGATTTATGTCATTGCTTGGAATTTCTCTCGGGTGTAAAAGGCGTTTTGGCTTTCGAGCAGCTCAAGTCCATTTTGTGAAGAGTCGGTTACATCACGACCGGTTACACACATTGACTTGATAACCTGTGTAACATTGCTGGCAATAATTGTCGACTGTTTGGAAAATTTAATTGTGGCAATTTTAAAATCATGCGTGGTTTTTGATAAAACATCGTCTTGAAAGTACTAACCTCTTTGTCGGAAAAAGTTTGTAGCTTGTGCAGATAATGATATCTCACATAATATTTTGGCAAAACGTGGGTTTTTGTTTATCACTTATCATTTTCAACGAAACTTTGGGAATTGTGGTACAGAATTATTATGGAGTTCGAGCGTAAGGTTACCCTGCTTTCAAGTTATATGAAATTGGAATAAAATGCAGCTGACGACTGTGGTGTGGTGAATGAGCGTTTCAATAATAATTGTTGATGACAGGAGTCGAGATCAATTCAGGTATACGAGTATCTAGCGTCTAATTCTCGCACCATTTTCTATGCATCTTTTCCAACAAAAGGTGGTGACATGCAGGAATGTTTGGTCGTTGGTGGCTCAAGCTCACAAGTCTAGTCCTCAGGAAAGTATCGACTGGGCCGAAATGGAAGGACTGTTCTGTTTGCAGTCAACTCCTGCCCCGTTCCAGCCATCCCTGGGTACCAGTTTAGGTCAGGCATCGCCACGCATCGAAAGGGCCAACAAGTCACATGGCATTGGAAGCAGCGAAACGCTGGAAAGGAAACGGAAGGAACCGGCTGAGGTACGTTTGACCACCGCGTAACGTCACTCGCGCACTTTGGTTTCCATGGCAACACTGGGGGATGGGATGAATTTTTGTTCCATATCCAATTACCTTCTTTTTGCTCGCTTTGGTCACTTTCTCAAGGTCCGGCCACTATCGTTCACAAAGGACTTCGGAAAGAACTCTTTTCTTGGGAAACTTGGAGAACTTGGAGAAACTTGGAGAACTTGGAGAACTTGGAAACTTGGAAACTTGGACAACTTGGAGAACTTGGAGAAACTTGGAAAACTTGGAGAACTGTAAAAGAATGGAATGCTCTTCCAGCCCCGGTCCTGTATTCCCCCTTGATAGTGGACGCTCTTCGCCGCTGTCTGGCCGCCCCAGATGCCCAGATGTCTTTTTGTCTTGTTAATTCTTCGTTTTCCTTTCTTACCGTTTCGACATTTTGTATGCACGACATTATTGGGCAACACCCTGAAAGTACTGATGAAAAACTAATTCAATTCAATTCAACATTCTTCCTGTTCCAATGAATACAAGCGTCACGTACAGATTAAAACACTTGCCCTTCAAGATCTCCCAACTCGACGCCTTAAGAGGAGGATTAAACTCTCCCAGTCCCACAAACCATGAAAGAATTCGAATATCACCGTTCTTTTCTTTCGTCGCTAAGGCGTACCCAACACATTATCACGTGGACTTTCCTTTCACCAATTTCGCAAAACATAACAATGGCTTTTTCACCTGGACTACTCGTGACTGGAATTCCCTGCCAACAAATTCTCAGTTCCTCCGCAAGCCTGCTCCACTCGTAAGATTAGGCACCACTTCATTCTTTTCTTTTCACCATTTTATTTTGCAATTTTCCACATTTGCCGTTATCATTAAATTGATTTTTGTCCTGGATGCTTTGAAAGTTTTTACCAGGCGCACTGATCATGTGAAAACGGCAAATTTTTCGTGAGTGTCTGGCATTCAATTTTAACAGATTCCGAAAAGTATTTTGCCGCAGTCAGTTTCTTGGTTATTTTTCCAAGCTTTGCAAAATTTGGAAAACGTCATGTTTTCCATAAAACTCCGTATTTTGCTTTTCGTTTTGAATGGAAAATCATTTCGAATTGATATTTCTTTGGCATACAAACATTCACGTTGACAGCCATCACTTTGGACGGGTGAAAAATGAGGCCTGGCTGAAACGAAAAGACCTTATCCTTAGTTTATTGTCAATTTTTATCATCTTTCAGTTGACATTGCTGGATGGAAAAAGAAGTCTGAACATAAACATATTCCTGAAGCAATTTAGAAGGTTAGCAATTATGAAAGATCACCTAGACATACGGTTTTGGATCTCGATGTATACCTTTACTTGCAAAAGTATCAAAAAGGGCATCTTTGCAATGGCATTATTTTCTAGCGTCAATAATTTCTGGATGTTCTGCGGGGGGTTGCGTCTGCATTTACTAAATTATTTTCATTAAAAATGACGAATTTTTGCGAAAAAAATTTAGCACAGGAGAATCTTTTGCTCAAAAATTCTCCAAAAGTCAAGAAGGTTCTTTCGCTAGACTTTTCGCTCTAAAATTTTCGTGTTTACTGTCTGGTCACATTTGAAATAAGTCTGCGGTTTAATAATTTTTTTCTCATTCTCCTTTTGTCCCCATTATCCTCTTGTCTCCTCAAACCCCATTCTCCTCTTGTCTCCTCAAACCCCATTCTCCTCTTGTCCACATGTAGAAAAATTCCTGGTGAACTGTAAAACCAGGTAGATTTTCGTTGACTTTCTTAAGCCTATGTTCCAATTAGCGTTAAAATATTTTAATTGAAAGTCAGTTTTGACTGTGCCGACTTCCCACAGAGGAAAAAACGCTGGAGGCTGCACGATTATGTGCTTTCGATAGTGCTCAGACATTCAAAATACGCGGGCCATTGGAGATTTTTGTCAGACTTTAGAAGCAGGGGGCAATGTTATTCCCCATCTAGTAAGCGCTGTTAAATGCATTCCTTCATGCAATGTGTTTTGCGGGGCATGAGAAATGGGGAATTACATTGCCGTATAATCAATACCATGAATTCCGTGTTCAACTCCCGTAAACATACCTACTGAACTTCCAATCGCGACGCATAATTCCAATTTAACCGAAATATCCCATAATTGACTTATCCATTTCCAGCTCCACTGATAAAATCATCAAGATAATACTGACGGGCAATCATTCCGAAATTGGTGCTGAAAAGCTTCGGGGACTGCTGAAATTGTTGCCTGAATCGGACGAACTCGAAGTGCTGAGGTCATTCGAAGGAGATCGTTCAAGATTGGCAACGGCGGAAAAGTTCATCCTTCAACTTATCAGCATTCCAAAGTAAGTTACAATGACGGTGTAATCGAAATTAGCGAGAAAAGGGCGGGAACGCTTAGGAAAAATAGATATATTGTATTTGTATTTGCATTTAATGTTCTTCCTACCAACCACTTGGGATCCGGAAAAACTGTGCGTAAGCACAACAGCCATAAGAGAATGCCAGTCCCGAAGGCCGAAGGGTTTTCGAAAAAAAGAATGGAAATGAGTTTTCAGCTTCACAGTGAGAACCAAAAACTTGTTGGCATGCGAGCGGCTAACATTGAACTTCATCTGGAAGAGGAATTAGCAGGGAACCCCGAAGGATCTTTTTTAGGGTGCTAAGACGTCTATCCGACCTTCTCTTCAACAGGGGTGAGAGCCCGAGCTCACTGAGCATAGCGGTTACACTGAATGTGTAGCCATAATCGCTCCATGATAAAACGTGCAGCATATGAGTGAGGAAAATGTGAGTGAGGAAAATGTGAAAAAAGCATTGCATTGCCCGCAGGGTAAAATTGGAACCTGGGGGGACGGACTTTTGCCCACCTAGAAACGTCCAGGATGGGGCAAAAGTGTATCCCCATATCGCTCAAAATTTTGATGTTTTCACTGACAAGTGAGCGAAATTTTTTCGTGAGATTGTTTAGGTGTTCTGCCTTTCGCAGTGAATTGTGGTTTTAGTTTGATAAGTGATTCTGTAACCTTGAGTTTCAGCTCGATTAGCTCTTCCAGTAAAAACTGCTGTTTTTTTCGCTGCTCTGAGCAGAGTGATTGACAAGAGAGGAATTCAGTTTGGAGAGACTTCGGAAGCTTTACCTTCTGCGTCGACTGAAGCCCGGATTTTGTCTCCATCAGATGATAACCGTTTGGTGCATCCACATACAAATTTAAGGGCGTTCCAAATAAATTTTTTATTTTACCCAAAATTCCCTTTGTTTCCAGCTACAAACTTCGTATCGAATGTATGCTTTTGAAGGAGGAATTTGCTTCGAACATGGCTTTCTTGGAGCCGGCAATATCGTCGATCATGGAGGCTACTGACGGTAAAGACCTTAATTTGTCACATTCTTTTGTGGAGTTAGGCAAAAAAGATTTCATTCAATAATTAACGTGGTCCGCTGCTTAAGTCGAGAGTATCTTACGCAGGGAGTATCTCTGCCCTGCGAGAAACAACTTCCAGCTTGCAAAGCTTATACTCAGACATTCAAAATACGCGGGCCATAGGAGATTTTTTTCAGACTTTTGAAGCACGGGGCAATGTTATTCCCCATCTAATAAGCGCTGTTAAATGCATTCCTTCATGTAATATGTTTTGCGGCGTATGCGAAATGGGGAATTGCATTGCCCCGTGCTTTCAAAAGTCTGAAAAAATCGCCTATGGCTCGGGTATTCAGAATGGCTCCGTATAGCTTGAGATTCGCCAGATGATCAGCTTTACGCTGTAACTCTGAATTTGGCTTGCCACGATGAATGACTTGGAAACGATGAATGACTTGGAAACCATGAAGTTCGGCGGATTTGACCCTTAAGTAAAACTACTCTTCGTCTTCTTTGAGTTGTGATTCGCATTCCAAAGTGAGTACCAGTTTTGGCTTGTCCACAACAGTGCTTGCAAGATGCTTCAGCTTTTTCTACCGTCACAAAGAAATGATGTGTGTTGCATACCCGATTTGAAAGAAAGGGGGAAACCAGCAAACAATAAATGAAGGAGCCTCTCCTCGTCTTGACCAGTAGATACTCGCGTATGGATTTCAGTGCCCACCGCAGTGCATCCGATAAGTGTTGATGTAAAAAATTCTATTGTGTTGTTGCAGAATGTCAGTCTGGCGTAAGGATCCCGCATTGCGCAAGCATAATCGCGCACTGGACACCGTTGACTAAAAGGCTATCAACTTGGCTTCTAGGGAGGAGAATCTCATATTTCTATTTTAAGGCACGAGTTTGCTGGTTTAGTCAAAGCTAAAAGAGATATTCGGCCGTATTCCCCATTGCAACTCACCCTCAGGTGCCACTCAATAACCAATTCAATGAACAGATTTGTGTTGTGAAAATTTCATTTAACGCTTATTCCTGTTGCATTGTTGGAAAAATGCATCCCTCTGTTGAATTGGTTATTGAGTGGCACCTGAGGGTGAGTTGCAATGGGGAATACGGCCGATTATCTATCCATGATAGATGATTCTGACTGAGAATACCACCAAGATATTTGAAAAACGTTTTTCTATTTTCCAGGATGTCATTCTGTGCATTCCTGTTCATTTCATAGTCAACATAAATTTTTTATGGTTATCATAATTTTTTTGCTTTTTACCTTTCCAGATTTAAGGAATAACAGGCACCTTCACGAAATGCTTTACATGGTGCTAGTTGCGGGAAACTTTCTAAATTCGGTAAGGAAAATCCATACCAACACCAACGTGATTATAATGCTCAATAAGTGGCGTAATTCGGCGCTTTGGCTGTCGCCAATTTTTATTTGTCCGCAAGAGGCGCGAATGTCGCTCGGTGGCCTACTGCGACAAGTAAAATACATTGCGACTATACGGCGGTCGCGGGTTGTCACTCACGGAATCTTAAATTTCTCTTGAACCGATTCACGGATTTTGACAGGACTTGCTGTGCTGGAAAGCAGAAAAACGAGCGATTTTGGACGTGTATAACAGCCCCGAATTTTTCGCTGGTAAAATGCTCAAAAATTTCAGATACAAAAGTTTCCTAAGTTAAAATGTGATAAAATTCCGGGTTCCTGCCTCACATTTCCAAGGATTGCGCGATTTTTTCCGTTGTAACATAGTTTTGACCTGCGGAAGAGTTGTAGAGGAAGCTTTCAGCTTTCCAAAAATACCAAAATCATTGAATTTGAACATCACTTGACCATTTTTGAAGAGGAAACGCGACATGGAAGCATAGGTACTTTTTTGTTGCGTCAAAAACAAAAAAATGCTTAGTCGTGTTTCTTCTCCATAAATGATGTTCCAATTCAATGATTTTGGTATTTTTGGAAAGCTGAAACCTTCCTCTATAACTCTTCCACATGTCGAAACCATGTTACCACGGGAAAATTCGCGGCCTCCAAGGGAGACGCGGCCTCATCCCCGCTTATTTTTTTGCAGAAAACAAAATGAATGCTTCCGCTTCGCGTCCTTTCTTTTTTAAAAGAGCCAAATGGTGTTCAAATGCAATGATTTTGGTGTCTGTGGATAGCTGAGGGCTTCCTCTACAACTCTTCCGCAGGTCAAAACCATGTTATAACGGAAAAAATCGCGCAATCATTGAAAGTATTCAGCAAGAACGCAAAATTTTATCTTGTCAAAATTTGAACATATTTTTTCCCCGCATGACTTTCAAGTTTTGCCCGTGAAAAGTTCGGGATAATTTTATAGTCCTGAAAAGGTCTAATTTTAAGCTTTCCAACACAAAAATTTTGATCAAAATCCGTCATTTGGTTCCAGAGATATTAAACTGTTCGTTGCCGATGCACAGCGACGCATAAATCAACCAGAGCCAGGAAAACCGGCCTCTTGACGCGACGGCAGAGAAAGGAAAAGAGCGAAAATTGGCGCTCGGTGGGCGGGGAAGGGCAATGAGAGTTACGGCACTTATAAGTATTAGAATCACGTTGCCAACACTTACAATTTGCCGGAAGATGTTGGAAATGGATATCCAATAACCAAAATGTGTTAAAGATGCCATTCACAAAGTTCCACTTATTCATATTTCAGTTCTTTGACGCTCCCAAGATAAAAAGAGCACTGGACGATGACACCCGCTTTCGTTTTGAGTGCGACATGCCCATTTGTAAATTTGTTTTTTGTTTTTTTTTGCAAAATCCGGAATTCGAAGTTCTGGCAGACGGTCGTTTGGTGCGTTCAGTTTTCGGAGAGAATTAGAAAGACAATCATTGAAGAAATAAAAATGACGGGGTGGATGTCTCTAGGCGGGTGTCTCCAAGCAAGCTGAAAATAAACCACAACAGACAAAGAGCAAATAACATCTGGTATCAGGTCTCCATAATTCCATTTACATAGCACCATTGCTGGTTTTTTAAACCACCTGAGTAATTTTATCGAATCCTCCTACCATTTTCTAACAGGATATTGAGAAGAGTTCCTCTCGCTACTTGAAACCTTTTTCAACCTTTTGCAACCTTTTGCAATGACACCAATTATTTTTTCTGACCGGCACTGTTGACTATGAATTTCAAAATTTCGACTGTGGAGTCTTGTCTCCAAACTTTAATATCTGCCGCAGGAAGAACATATTCGTGCAAATTTGTGCAAATTTGTGCAAATTTGTCCAAGTAATTTTCCGCAGAATTAGCCGGCTGAATGGAATTTCGATAGCATAGTGTCATTCCTGAGTGACTCACTCTGAACTCGCTGAGCCTGAATAGTTTGGATTAAGCATGAAAATTCACGTTGAGAAGGTGGAGATCAGAATTTCAACATGGAAACTCTAGCGGATTAGATATGAAAAAGACGATGGCGCACTTTAGGAGTTCCAGCATCAAAGCCTTTAAAAAACTATACCGTCAAAAGGCTTTGGAAACGATTGGATTGCTGGAACTCCTAAAATGGTAGTAGTTCGGAACACCTGCCGACATTGGACTGGACGAGTTCGCACCCTTGCTCTTTGATAAACTAAACCTAACCCAACCCAAACATAACCTAACGAATCCAACATAACCTCCAAACCTAACTTAACCTAATCTTCCTATCCTATTTTGGAGACTTGAGCGCGTGTGAAATCTCGTTCAGACCAGCAATTTTGAAATGTCGGCCGGTATTCCGAACTGCAACCCTTTTGAAATTGAATTGAATTGTATTAGTGGGTTTCCCCATTATCATACACTTAAAACTTTTCACACACACAAGGAAGGAGAAAGAACTGAAGCTGGGAGAAAACGGTAAGGAAATTGAAAAGTTAATTGATCAAAACGACTTAAATTATTATCAGTCAATGGAGCAGATAGACTTAAGGAGCTAATGAGTGGATACCGTTCAGCTCACCCATGTTCAGAACTCTCTGAGCTGGGCAGGCAGGAAAATCTCTCCGCGGGCAGTGCATTCCATGTACGATATAGGCTGCAGCCTAAAAGTACTTAATAAAATTCAATTCAATTCAATTCCAGACAGCGATTGCACGTGAAAGGAAGGAAAATTTTCCAACATGTTTTTTGAAGGAGAGAGGGCTTTACTTGAAATGGTGATCATGCCAGCCGAGAATGAGGGAGGGTGAATAAACTCAAGCAGTTCCCCCCACCCCCAGTCGCGCAAAGCACTCGAAACAGGCACAAGAGCCGGTGACATTTTCTTCTGGCAGCCAATGTCGGCCAACCAAGCTGAGAAATCATCGCGGACACGCTGCTTTTCCTTCGATAGTCTCCAACAATAAAGCGAGCGGCACGGCGCTGGATGCGTTCCAACGACGCAGATTTGCAAACAAAATGGGGTCCCCAGGATGTCGATGCATACTCCAAAATAGGCCTAAGGCAAGATAGGCAATTCCACGTATTTTAGTGAGACACTTCAATTGCAGACAAATCAGCGTGCAGTCTGTCAGAGTCCAAAGAGCTGTCAATTTCTGAGTACAGGGTCCATGCCGGAGGGTCATCATCAAATCTAAATGATCAGCGAGAGCCAAAAAATAAACTAACAATCTTCTGGGAAACAATGGGTAACATAAAACAAGCTTGCCTGTTCTGTTAGCGATATAAAAGTTTTAGTGGCGGTCAAATTTGCTGTCCTCTTGTGGACACTACGCATTCCGTCAATTCTTAACGTCTTTCTATCTGTTGGGGAAGCATTTTTGTCGTTTTTGCATTTTATTATGAATTGAAGACGAAGACGAGTATTTCAAAAATATTCGTAGAACTATGCCACTTACTGGAGGTATTCTAGAAGTACTTGAGGACCGGAAGCCTATTTATGTGAACAAGAAATTATGCTATTTTTGCGAATTGTCATTCGCGGACCGGTATGGATCAGACGTCACGTCAAAGGTCAGGTTGGAGGCAAAACCCGGTCAAAACGGAAACCCGCCTGAGCTACAGGCAAAAAGGAGGAATTAGATACAGGAAAGAAGTTGCGTCAGAGTGTTTAAAAATGTTTATTTGCACACCCATAAATGACCTCTTGACACTGATTACCCTAATCAATATAACGTCTCCGTCATTTTCTCATTACTTATTTTCTCTGAAAAAGGGTGGCTATGCAGGCGATGCAGCTGGAGTGAAGCTGAGTTCGCTCCACAAGCTGACGGACATCAGAGCCAACAAGCCGGGAATGACGTTGCTTCATTTTGTCGCTTTGGTAAGCTATATGTAAAACTTATATTCTACGTTATCACTTCACATTCTGAAGAATTCCATTTTCGTTGGCGTGACATGTTGAAGGCCTGTTATCACCAGAAAATTAAGAAAGGATTTATTTTTGGGGCAAAAACATGGCACGAATCTGTTTCGTCCCACAGAAAACGTTCTTACAATTTTTACCTTTCCGCACACTTAATGGGCTCTGTGTTTGCGCCATGCAAAATTTTAAAAACTGTTACTTTCTCTTGTGCATAATGTCATGAATTGGATAATAGTAGGCATTTGATTGATCTTCATTGAGAACAACCATCAACCGGGTCTTGTCATCAATTAGTATCAGGGAGAAGAGATCTAAGTTGGTTTGATTTCAGGCTATGGGCTTCAAACGAATAATATTTTCGGAAATGGGTTAGGTACCTACCTATCTGTTGTCGTGTTGATGCCATGACATTGTGCACAGAGTCCGCTAAAATTCTTCGAACATTAAAATTTGAGAAATTTCAGACGTCTGGCTAATACACGGGCCGAGCACATTCAACAGGGCTTGATGCAGTTTCACGCTTTACACAAATGCCATTTTGTTTTGCGCGCATGTCACCCGACTCTCAATGGCGCCTGACTTCGTGATAACTCCAATATGTTCGAAGATTTTGCAGTGTAAATCGAATGTGTTTTTGTTTTATCGTGATGCCGATTTGTGATCATGCAAAAGGCATTGCAATTCAACAGAACTTTGAATCTCACCAGTTTTGCAAACGTTCTGGGTGCGCATAAACCATAGGTACCTATGTGTTATTCCTATCATCAAATAAATCTGTCCGAAACATTTTTATTTTGTTGCAGCAAGCTGAAAAATCAAAAAGTGAAGCCTTGAAGTTCATCAACGAATTGCCGACTCTTGAGGAGGCGTCTAGGTTAGTTCGTCAACGACCTTCATACGTTTTTGTCTGGCGGAACAGACTCCCTGACCAGCACTTTGAAGGAATCACACTTTTACGGCGTCAAGATCCAGTCTAGGATCTTGACGCCGTAAAAGTTAAGCTTACCTCCAAGTTACGAGGGAAAAATCAACAATTTTTTAAATGGTAAGATTTACCTCACAACTCGGAGGTAAGCCTGGTTAACCCTTGACTGGATCTCGCCACAGTTATAGATGTGTAACTGCGATTTTGAGTAAGGATGAGCAAGAGGCATCCATACGTGTAGCACAGGCAAGCATTGCGCAATCCAGCAAGTGTAGATTATTTTAGATGCTGCCAGGTAAGGTTATAACGCTAGGTGTGGGCCTAGAAATTGACGTCTTCAACTCATCAGAAATCAATATCTTGGATCTTGCTCTAAACCAGAGGCATCGCATAGGCCTGCACCTTGCGTTGTAACCTGGTAGCCCTTGAAGCTGTTGACTAACAATACTCGGTCATCAACTTTTCCATTGCGCCCTTTTGAACGAGATTTACTTCATAATTTTCTTGGCCAACTAAATTTTTCCATTTCTCTGCATGTGCTAACTAACTTTTTCAAATTTCTCTGGATCAGTCAAGACTCGTAATTATCCATTCTCTTGGCAATGGTCAATTTGATATTTGACAGATTTTGCTGAAAAAGATATGCTGAAACAGATAAATCTCAATGCCTTCGTCCACCGAAATTATCTATCATACTCTGGTCCGATGATCAGCCGCAATTTTCCTGTCAAAATTCAGGTGCCCTCAATTCCCATACACCGTTTCTCATCGAAATCTTTGCAATTTTTCTGAATTTCAAAACAAACCTGTAGGTCCACAACGGAACAGATTCGAAACGAGATAGACACACTGGATGGCAGGATTCAAAAGATCAGCCAACAATTGTCCAATGATCAAATTGAAGGAGATATAACACATCAAATGACGGACTTCCTTCAAGTGAGTGATTTGATCCCGTCTGCTATGCTTTTCATCGAGCTTCGTCTTTAGCCAGATAACTTCACGAACAAGTTATGGATTCATCCCAGAATTTGAACTAAACATTGTCCGTTAATTATCCCTCTTTACACCAACGAAAACGTAAGTGAGTTATGGAATCTTCTATGTGAGATCTTGAACAGTTTTGAATATGCAAGGATTTCTGACGTGGTTCTTGATAGAGGCAAGTTTGACGAGTTTGGATGCAATCTAGAAATGCAGACTGTCAGGAAAAATCTTCCAGCACTCAATGAAGTTCCAGATTTGGTAAAAGAGGGAGGAATTTGTTCTTGCGTTTTGATCGATACCGAACTTTTTTTTTCAGAAAGAACCTGCGACAAGTGGTGATTAATAAGCTCAAGCACAAAAACCACCACATCGACTGCTTTATGGAATACTGCCCTTTCTTTGCGCGTTATTGCATAAAACAGGCGATGTGGTGATTTTTGCGCTTGAGTTTATCCATCACCACTGGTCACAGGTTCTTTCTCAAAGAAAAATTTCGGTATCTATACCAAAAAGCATAGAAAAACTCTGTCTCTGATTTGTCTTACTTATATCTCGCGCGGAGGTTGTATAAAAGTGTCGTAAGTGTAGTGGATTCATGCCATGAATGGATTGTCATGAACTTATTATGGTCAATTCCTTGTTCGGGAAGAGATCGCCTGCTTTTTGCAATAACTCGCTGCCTGCAATGCAAATCTTGTCAGTTTAGTGCAGTCATGCACAAAGCAGCAGAGATAATAAATATTATTAACTTGATTTTCCAAAAAAGGCCCTGATTTACCCAAGTGAATCTAGCTTTGAAACATAGATCTTATCTCTTTCATTCGTGCTTAGGCAGATTTATCCATGTATGCCTGCAGTTAATTTTGCTGTTCTTTTCTGTAGATGGCTTCGAAAGAATTGGTTGTACTGAAGGAAGATGTCCAAGAGCTGGAGGTGATTAGGGTTGAGTTGGCGAAGTTCTTCTGCGAGGATCCAGAAACCTTCAAACTTGAAGAGTGTCTGAGGATATTCCAAACATTCTGCACGAGGTTCAAGCAGGCGATGGTGGAAAATCAGAGGCGGAAACAAGCTGAGGAGGAGGCGGAAATGAGAAAGAAGCAGAGGGAAGAACTTCAAGCTCGGAGGTCACTCGGAGGTAGGCCCTTCT